>WNWK01017908.1:0-41277 GCA_009830355.1 Cherax destructor
GATAAATGAAGGTTCTGAGCTCGGGGTGTCCATCCCCAAGCCTTATAAGTTAAATAACGTAGAACTTAGCCATACAGATTCAGAAGGACTTGGGGGTGATGGTGGAAACCTTAACCAAGACAACAATCCAAAAGATTAATAAGGCAAAAGATTACGGGTTTATACAAAAAAGTGTTAGAAAAAAGTCAGAGGTTATATTAGCTTTATACATCATTAGTAAGGTCTCACCTAGATTCGCAGCTCAGTTCTGGTCTCCATTTTAAAGATGGACAAAAATTGTTGAAACATTCGCGTGGGAATGACTAAATTAATACATAGCATTAAAAATCTTCCCTACGAAGAAAGATTGAAGACCCTTAAATTACATTCACTTGAAAGGGCGTAGAATGAGAGAATGATCGAGGTATACAAGTGGAAAATGGGTATTAACAAAGGGGATATAAATAAGGTCTTGGGGATATCTCTCAAGAGAGAACCCAATAATAGATTCAAGTTAGATAAGTTTAGATTTAGAAAGGATATAGGAAAGTATTGGTTTGGAAATAGGGTAGTTGATGAGTGGAACAGTCATCACCACCATCACTGTGTAACAACCATCACCACCATCACTGTATAACAACCATCACCACCATCACTGTGTAACAACCATCACCACCATCACTGTATAACAACCATCATCACCATCACTGTATAACAACCATCACCACCATCACTGTGTAACAACCATCACCACTTCAGACTGTGCAGAGCAGTGGTTCTCAGTCCACTTGCTAGACAACCAAACAATTTTTTAAAGAAAGTAATTATTTGTTGATGGTTTAACTCACTTACAGCTACCAGGGGTTTGCTTAACTTTGCTTAGAAAACCTTCTATGGTGCTCTCATGGTTTCTTAACCTGCTTGAGAAACACTGCTTCATGGTGCTCTCATGGGTGCTGTACTTACTGCTTGAGAAACACTGCTTCTATGGCATCTCTAATGGGTGATGAGAGAGTACAATGTATTATACAGTAAACTTTTAACCTCAGGTTTTCCTCACCTGAGGAAGTCCACATTACCCTCAGAGCTGGGACAGGCACATGACAAAATTTTCCCCATTTACAACCCAGGAAAAGTTCCATGGTTCAGAAATGTATCTGCATTCTGCAAGAGCTTTCTTGTGACTCATTTTAAGACTCTTAACTTGGTCCTGTAGGCAATCTCACAATGCCAGTCAAACCCAAATCCTGATGAAAAAAAAAAAAAACAGAGTTTAGACAAAGTTGTATAGAATAGGTAAGCAGTACAGCCTCTCCTCACTTAGCAACGTACTCGTTTACTGACGTCTCAGACTTACGACGGGCTCTCTGACTTCCTCTATTCTTTTACGTATTACAATATACAGTACGTACACTACTGTATAAATATTTAAAAATATACAAAAAATGTTATAAATGGTGCAAAGGCATCATTACAACAATATCAAAGATGGTTGACACAAACCCACTACCATTATAGTATGCTCCTTGCTTACTGACAAATTGTTTACGCCATAGTCTTAGGAATGAAACTCTGTCGTTAAGTGAGGAAAGGCTGTATTAATAAAGAATATCTTATGGTATCTTCCTTTGCAAATGGTGGAAACAAAATTAATAAAACTACTTAACATTGCTATATTGCAATAGCAATTAATTCGATACTGATTAGATTTTGCTGCTGAAGCAGAAAATTTAATGTGCATCCCACAATCATAATGTAGACAGTAGCACCAGTTTCGAACCCACACCTAGTCAAGCACGTAAGGAAATTAGAGAAAGTGCAGAGGTTTGCAGCAAGACTAGTCCCAGAGTTCAGGGGCATGTCCTACGAGGAGAGGTTAAGGGAAATTGACCTGACGACACTGGAGGACAGGAGAAATAGGGGAATTATGATAACGACATATAAAATACTGAGAGGAATCGACAAGGTGGACAGAGACAGGATGTTCCAGAGATGAGTCACAGCAACAAGGGGTCAATTGGAAGCTGAAGATGCAGATGAATCACAGAGATGTTGGGAAGTATTCTTCAGTCACAGAGTTGTCAGGAAGTGGAATAGTCTGGGAAGTGATGTAGTGGAGGCAGGATCCATACATATCTGTAAGAAGAGGTATGATAAAGCTCATGGAGCAGGAAGAGTGACCTAGTAGTGACCAGTGTTGAGGCAGGGCCAGGAGCTGTGACTCGACCCCTGCAACCACAACTAGGTGAGTACAAGAGCATATGAATTTGAAAAAGCCAGCCTAGGAACTAGGCCCACAAGGGTTACCGGAGTACATATTATATATGCACATATATCTCATCTGTTGAAAGCATCTTTAAGCTATTTGCTTATTACATATTTCTAATATCTTATTTTCACTGATAAGATACCTTAACATATCCCATAGGTTATGATGCTGTCTATCTCTATTTTCCTTGACAAGTGGACATAAAAACCAGCAGGGCCAGATTAAGGGTTGTGGGCCCTGGGGTGCCGATCTTGTGGGGGCCCTGGGGTGCCACATCTTGTGGGGCCCTGGGGTGCCGCATCTTGTGGGGGCCTGGGGTGCCGCATCTTGTGGGGGCCTCATATTCAGTGGGAATTTTATTTTTATAAACCAAACATTATTTTCATGTAAGCCTACCACACCCATGATACCGAGAAAGATAAAAGTCTAATAATAAAAGAAGATTTGTAATAAAGATTATATTTTCTTCTCTATTACAAAATTAATTATACATACAATAAAATACAAACATACTCTGAAGATGTGTTTGTGTTTCTTTTTGTGTGTGATAATTTTACAATTTGTGTGTTTTTTTTTGCATAATAATTATTTTTATTTTATTTTTTAAATAATATACTATAGTATATATTTTTATCTCATCTTGTGGAGGCCCTGGGGCTGCAGCCCCGTTAGCCCCCTTCCTTTAATCCCACCCTGCAAACTAGCCCTACAGGAAATTACAAATTACTTCACTTGACTGTAAGATATCTCAAATCATGAGATATCTTATAGTCAGATATCTCAAATCTTGAAATATCTTTCAGTCTCATCGGATATCGGTTCATTGCATGAACAGATATCCGATGAAACACAGCAATAATGACTAATGTTTTTAATGGCAATAAGGTACTTTAGGTAGTTTATCTATGTGGCAAAACCTGTTATAGTATATGAAAAAACTGAATTTTTAAAGACGTAAAAAACCAAGGAAGCACAATTACATCTAGCCTCCATAAATGTGAAGGAAACAAGTATGGCAAACAGTTCAGTCTGTACTACAGTACCATCAGGCTGGTTTATGCCTCTGTATTATAGTACCATCAGGCTGGTTCACACCTCTGTACTAGAGTACCATCAGGATGGTTCATGCCTCTGTATTATAGTAGTATGTATGTACTATCAGGCTAGTTCACGTCTCTGTATTATAGTTATGTCAGGCTGGTTTACACCTCTGTATTACAGTACTATCAGGCTGCTTCACACCTCTGTACTACAGTACCATCAGGCTGATTCACATCTCTTATTTTAGTAAAGCCTCTCCTCATTTAGCGAAGTACTACTCACTTACCTACGACTTGGACTTACTATGGCTCTCTGACCAGTATGTCTGCGCTGTATGACCCGTGTGTTTAGCGCTTCTTTTGATTTAATAATAATAATCTGACCAGTATGCATACCTAAGCAATGTATATTAGAGCTGATTTCCTCTATTCTGTTTATTACAGTATACAGTACACTGCTGTATAAACATTTAAAAATATATCAGAAATGTTATAAATGGTGCAAAAGTTACATTAAAACAATATCAAAGATGGTTGACACAAACCCACTACCATTATACAGTGGTCCCTCGACTTTCGGTCAAAATCCGTTCCAGGAGCTAGACCTTAACTCAAATTACTCGAAAGTTGAAACCTTATTTCCCATAAGAAATAATGTAAATACAATTAATCCTTTCCCAGACACCCAAAAATATTCACAAAAATTTTGTGAAGATTAACTATACTACTTTTACATAAACAAAACAATTATAAATACATACATATAAAGTAATAAATTTATAATTAAACATTTAAAATAACATTTACTTACCTTTACTGAAGAGAGTTGCTGGCATCTGGAAGATAGGGAGGAGAGTGAGGGAGGGCTTAGTGTTTGGAAGGGGAATCCCACTCCCTGCCTTCCTGCTACACTCCCTCATGCCTGCTACACTCCCTGCATACCTGTTACACTCCCTGCATGCCTGCTCACTCCCTGCATGCCTGCTACACTCCCTGCATACCTGCTACACTCCCTGCATCCTGCTACACTCCCTGCATGCCTGCTACACTCCCTGCATGCCTGCTCACTCCCTGCATGCCTGCTACCTCCCTGCATGCCTGCTACACTCCCTGCATCCTGCTACACTCCCTGCATGCCTGCTAACACTCCCTGCATGCCTGCTACACTCCCTGCATGCCTGCTACACTCCCGCATGCCTGCTACACTCCCTGCATGCCTGCTACACTCCCTGCATGCCTGTACACTCCCTGCATGCCGCTACACTTCCTGCATAATGCTACACTCCTTCATGCCTGCTACCACTGGGGGGCCACTAGGAAGCTTCCTTGGACCCATGGTGACTTATTTCACAGTGACAATCACTAAACCAGCAATAAACACAATAAATTTATTGTGAAATGTTTGATAGTCAGACCGACCGAAAGTCGGGGACCACTGTAGTATGCTCCTTGCTTAGCAAAAATTCCTTTACTGACATGGTCTTAGGAACGGAACTCCGTCGTTAAGTGAGGAGGCTGTACCATCAGGTTGGTTCCACCTCTGTATTATATTAACAGGCTGGTTCACACCTCTGTATTATAATATTATCAGGCTGGGTTTACATCTCTGTATATTAATACTATCAGGCTGGTTCCCCCCCTGTATTATAATATTATCAGGCTGGTTCACACCTTGATTATAATATTATCAGTGTTCACACCTCTGTATTATAATACTATCAGGCTGGTTCACACCTCTGTATTATAATATTATCTGGCTGGTTCACACCTCTGTACTACAGTACCATCAGGTTGGTTCACACCTCTGTATTACAGTACTCTCAGGCTGGTTCACACCTCTATTATAGTACCATCAGGTTGGTTCATGCCTCTGTATTATATTATCAGACTGGTTCACACCTCTGTACTACAGTACCATCAGGCTGGTTCATGCCTCTGTATTATATTATCAGACTGGTTCACACCTCTGTCTACAGTACCATCAGGCTGGTGTATGATAATAGTATTTACAACTTTCCTACTGTTATGGATAAGGGATCTGTCAGGATAGTCTGTTTAATACAGTATTATGTTTAGTGCACAGGTAGTTTAAGTGTTCTGGAACATTATTTAGTTACAGGTGATGTAAGTGTTCTGGAACACTTGATTTTAGCTACAGGTGGTTAAGTGTTCCAGAACACTTGATTTTAGTGTACAGGTGATGTAAGTGTTCTGGAACACTTGATTTTAATGTACAGGTGATGTAAGTGTTCCAACATTTATTTTAGTGTACAGGTGGTGTAAGTGTTCCAGAACACTTGAGTTTAGTGTACAGGTGGTGGAAGTGTTCCCGAACACTTGTCTAGTGTACAGGTGGTGTAAGTGTTACAGAACACTTGAGTCTAGTGTACAGGTGGTGGAAGTGTTCCAGAACACTTGTCTAGTGTACAGGGTGGTGTAAGTGTTCCAGAACACTTGAGTTTAGTGTATACACGTTGCTAGTAAATTACAATTATTATAATCATGGGGAGCGCTAAACCCGTAGGGATTATACAGCGCCTGTGGGTGGGGCATGGAAGGTATTCAGACTCAGCTCAGGGAACTGGAGAACAGATCCACTTCCTAGATCAAGAGCCCTCACCAGCATCAAGGAACCTCCCTTGAGGGGTTACTATGTAAAGACAACTGAACTCATCCAGAAATTCACAAAGTTGTACCTAAATGAGGTATTGCCTAACATGACGCAATGGTGGCTCATGCATGTGTCCACAATATCTACCCAGGTGGCACAACTAATGAGGGGCAGGGGGGTGCACGGAACACTGACCTCTCAGGTGGTGCAGGCAGGTGGCAAGGTCAGTGGTAGAGCCAGAGGTGCACACTTCACCACTGCTGTTCTTCCTGCTGGCACCTGCTGGCTCCTGCTGGCACCTCGACTCACTTTCAACAACGTTGAAATTTTCCCGGTTTCATGTTTGGGGTTTATAGGGTCACTAACACCTTACACCGTACAGTTCCTGCAGCCTCCTGGCATCACAGAACTAAGTCTTGCTTGCTCACATCTCTACCATGAAAGGAAAGAGAACGCGAGAGTTGTTTGGGGACCAGAGAGAAGGAGAGCAGATGTTCATAGTAAGGTAAGGTGGACTACCCCGTCTGAACCATGACACAGCTGGATGTCCGTATATTATCAAAGTCAGTAACCGGCCATCATCTAGAGCCGTAGAAATCTGCTATGTAAACGGACACCTTTTTCATAATAATAATAATAATACTAATAATAATAATAATAATAATAATAATAATAATAATAATATCTTTATTTACTACAAGTACATGTACAAGGTATACAGGCCTAGCTGACATCAGTGACATACTACTATATAGAAAGCCCCTTGTTATGCTGAACATTTCCCGCAGATTAGGACAGTTTTGTCCCAGGATGCGACCCACACCAGTCCACTAACAGCCAGGTACCCATTATTACTGATGGGTGAACATGGACAGCAGGTGTCTTATGGAAACACTGTTAGTGTCAGGTAAAGACCCACAAGATATATCTAATGTACTATCACTACCTGGAGAGATTTCCGGGGGCCAACGCCCCCACGGCCCGGTCTGTGACCAGGCCTCATGGTGGATCAGGGCCTGATCAACCAGGCTGTTACTGCTGGTCGCACGTGATCCAACATATGAACCACAGCCCGACTAGTCAGGTACTGACTTTAGGTGCCTGTCCAGTGCCTGCTTGAAGACAGCCAAGGGTCTATTGGTAATCCCCTGATGTATGCTGGGAGGCAGTTGAACAGTCTTGGGCCCTGACATTTATTGTGTTGTCTCTCAACGTGCTAGTGGCACCTGTGCTTTTCATTGAGGGAATGTTGCATCGTCTGCCGAGTCTTTTTGCTTTCGTAGGAGTGATTCTCGTGTGCAAGTTTGGTACTAATCCCTCTAGGTTTTCCAGGTGTATATAATTATGTATCTCCCTTCGGCGTTCTAGGGAGTACATGTTTAGGAACTTCAACCGTTCCCAGTAAATGAGATGGTTTATCGCAGTTATGCGTGCCGTGAAGGTTCTCTGCACATTTTCTAGGTCAGCAATTTCACCTGCCTTGAAAGGTGCAGTTAGTGTGCAGCAATATCCAGCCTAGATAGAAAAAGCGACATGAATTGTGTCATCATGGGCTTGGCATCCTTGGTTTTGAAGGTTCTCATTATTCATCCTGTCATTTTTTCTAACAGATGCGATTGATATAATGTGATGGTCCTTGAAGGTGAGATCCTCTGACATGATCACCCCCAGGTCTTTGACATTAATGTTTCGTTTTTTTGTGTGGTTGGAATTTGTTTTACGCTCCGATGAAATTTTAATTTCCTCACGTTTCCCATATCGGAGTAATTGAAAATTTTCATCATTGAACTTCATATTGTTTTCTGCAGCCCATTTAAAGATTTGGTTGATGTCTGCCTGGAGTCTTGCAGTGTCTTCAAAGGAGGACACTGTCATGCAAATTCGAGTGTCATCTGCAAAGGAAGACACTGTGTTGTGGCTTATATCCCTGTCTATATCCGATATGAGGATGAGGAACAAGATGGGGGCAAGTACTGTGCCTCGTGGAACAGTACTGTGTATATTACATCTGCATTCTGTTTGTCTTCTAGAGCATCCAGGACCTCGTCGTAGTGGTCCAGTAGTTGGGACAGACAGGAGCGACCTGCTCTAAACCCATGCTGCCCTGGGTTGTGTAACTGATGGGTATCTAGATGGGTGGTGATCTTGCTTCTTAGAACCCTTTCAAAGGGTCAGTCTTTATCCAGTGTGCCCGTCTCACTCTTGCCTGAGTAGCACTGACAATTTTCTCTCTCTTCTATTTGAGACGCTTGTCCTCATCTACTTCGCTCGCCGGGCACATTACAGGCGGGCACGTCACAGGAGGGGCACGTCACAGGAGGGGTACGTCACAGGAGGGCACGTCACAAGAGGGGCACGTCACAGGAGGGGTACGTCGCAGGAGGGGTACGTCACAGGGACTCTTGTTTCCTTTCTTTCATGGCTCAGTTTTGGGTAATATCTCTTCTCCGTACACTGGGAGGCAGAGCTCAATACTGCGTAAGCTGTCAGTGACCTTTACAGACCCAAGAAGAAGACGAAGAACTAATAAAAATAAATAAAACATAACAAAATTTATTTTTATAAAGTGCAGTACAATATATTATACTATTAGAGTGGTTGACATATATAAAACCACCTTATAGAAAGTCCCTTGTTATGCAAAGCATTTCGACAGCCTTAAAGTTAAATTATGCTTACATATATTAGAGTATACCTGGAGGGTGTTTCATGGGTCTACTTTTTCCCTCGGCCGGTCTGTGACTATGTAAGTTTATTCAGGTATACACAAATACAGTTACATAGATTATCATACATAGCAGCATATGTGTAGAGAACCTAGGATAACCCAAAAAGTCAGACGAAGTGACTTATATCCATTGGGGTCCTTTAATACCTTATTATTATACTATAAATGATATATACTAGGAATAAGGTAAAAAGAGTTATTTACATTTACATGTATGTTAGCTAAAAATAAAAAATCATTCTCCTCCCTTTCTGTCGCTACATTCATTAGGTACCTTTGGCTCTCTTCTTGAACTGGCTGATGCTATGACTGGCTTTGACATGTGCAGGCAGTCTGTTCCATTCCTTTATTGCTGTACAATAAAAGGTGTTTGAAGCCTGGCCACTGACTGTGGGAACTACAAGTTGTGTTCTCTCCCCTAGTACAATGACTGCTTTGGTTCCCAGCCTTGACAAAATTGGCAGCAAGATATTTTGGAAACTGTTTGTGAGCAATTTTATAAACTTGATTCAACTTAAGTTGTTTTACTCTGTCTTCAATATTCAGCATATCCAATTGTTGTAATTCATCCTGGCCTACATGTTCTCTTGGACCCAGGTCCAGGATGAATCTTAGGTCTCATAGTGGATCAGAGCCTGATCAACCAGGCTGTTACTGTTGGCCGCACGTAAACCGACGTACTAACCACAGCCCGGCTGGTAAGTAAGTTTATTCAGGTATACACAAATACAGTTACATAGATTATTATGATACATAGCAGCGGTAACAGGCTGGTTGATCAGGCCCTGAACCACCATGAGGTCTGGTCACAGACGGGCCGCGTGGGCGTTGACCCCCGAAACCCTCTCCAGGTATACTCCAGGTATATGTGTAGATAATCTAGGATAACCCAAAAAACCGTCAGACAGTTAGTTGTTAGTTTGATATCTTTATTATGCACCCCATACCCATCCTGTGGGCGGTAGTCAAAAAATTACAGAGGTACATAATGGGTCCAGGGACTGGACCCCAAAGTTTTGATAACTGAGCAAGTTACAAAGGTAATGAACTCACAAGCTACAAAGGTAATGAACTCACAAGTTACAAAGGTAACGAACTCACAAGTTACAAAGGTAATAAACTCACAAGTTACAAAGGTAATGAACTCACAAGTTACAAAACGTCAAAGTGACTTATTTCCATTGGGGTCCTTTAGTTATTTCCATTGGTTTAGGTGCCTGTCCAGCTCCCTCTTGAAGACAGCCAGGGGTCTATTGGTAATTTCTCTTATGTATGCTGGGAGGCAGTTGAACAGTCTAGAGTCCCTGACACTTATTGTGTTGTCTCTCAGTGTACTCGTGACGCCCTTGCTTTTCATTGGGGAATGTTGCATCTCCTGCCGAGTATTTTGCAGGCTATCTCGTCTGCATTCCAAGGAGTACAGGTCAAGGGACGTCAACAGTTCCTAGTAATTTAGGTGCTTTATTATACTTATATGTGCAGTGAAAGTTCTCTGTGTATTCTCCAGGTCTGTAATTTCGCCAGCCTTGAAAAGGGCTGTTAGTGTACAGCAATATTCCAGCCTAGAAAGAACAAACGATTTAAAGAGAATCAATCATGGGTTTGGCATCCCTAATTTTGAAGTTTCTCAATATCCATCCTATCATTTTCCTAGCAGATGTAATAGATACATTGTTGTGATCTCTGAAAGCGAGATTCTCTGACATTATCACTCCCAGATCCTTCACATTAGTTTTTCGCTCTATTGTGTTGGTGTGGTTCGTTTTATATTCCGATACAGTTTTTTTTTTCTCGAGCTTTCCAGCTCGGAGTAATTGAAATTGTCTTCAATGAACTTCATATTGTTTTCTGAGGCCCATTTAAAGACTTGGTTAATGTCCGCTTGGTGATTTGCAGTGTCCTCAATGGATGACACTGTCATGCAAATTCTGGTATCGTCAGCAAAGGAAGACACAGTGCTGTGGCTTACATCTCTGTCTATGTCAGATATGAGGATGATAAAGAAGACGGGAGCGAGTACTGTGCCTTGAGGAACAAAGCTTTTCACTGTAGCTGCCTCTGACTTTACTCTGTTTACTATTACTCTAGTGGGTTAAATAGGTCTACCTCTTTAAGTTTGGCTTGGAAAGGTATAAATAAAATAACCAGGAATAATACTGGCAATGTTGCTCATCCCTTTCCACTTGAAAAAACAAATGACCTTATAAATGACTGGTCCAAAACATCCAGGCATGAAAACCTTCCATATCATATTAGAAAAAAAACTTAGAATGCTTCTGAAGAAATGCTGAAACTGATTAATTTTATGAGCCAAAATATTGATGAGAGTGATTGCCTCTTCACCGAGTATGAATTAGATAACGCATTAACTAAAGGTCGATCAACTGCTCCTGGAGAGGATGGTATAACCTATGATATTCTCAGAACTTTAAGGCACGTGCCTGCTAATCCTTTGTTGGCACTGTATAATACCAGTTACATTGAGGGAGTTCTTCCTACTTCCTGGACCAATAGTCTCATTGTGCCTATCCCTAAGCCCCAACAGCCTGATACATTTAGACCGATCTCCTTAACTAGTTGTCTTTGTAAAACTTTTGAAAGAATGATACTTAACAGACTGTACTATAGAATCAGACACCAACTTTCCCCCCTCCCTCTATGGGTTTATGAAAGGTAAAAGTATGCAGAACTGTATTTCCACCTTTCTCACTGCACACACCTCTACTAGTTTTACCACATTTCTTTATCTAAAATCTGCATTTGATATCGCGAACAGAACTGTTATACTACATGAACTAGCCAAAATGAATATTGGTGGTAGCCAACTCTGCTGGATAATAGGATACCTGTCAAATAGAGTATCCTCTGTCCTCTACCAAGGCTTTAGTAGTAAACCCACTATCCACGATTAGTGTTATGAACCATCTTTAAATTTTGTTCCCAAAATTCCAATACCCTCTAACCATTAAATTTTTACTTTTTGTTCCCCAAAATTCCAATACCCTCTTACCATTAAATTTTTACCTTATATCCAACTACCATACTACCTCATAGTCTTAATTCTACCTCATAGTCTTAATTCTACCTCATAGTCTTAATTCTACCTCATAGTCTTAATTTGTATTTGATAACTACAAAATCCCCTTATTATTCAAGCTTTATTGCACAATTTTTATTTTATAATTATTATTGCCCCATTTTTTTATACTTCATTGCTCAATCTTGTTTTATACCTTTATTTTTATTAACCTATCATTGCCAAAGATCCAAGCTTCCATACACAGCTGCAACATCATTGCCCTATCCTTACCAATTATACTTTCTAATAACCTGTGCTAAAAAATCCAATTTTACTTTTTAATATCTACTGTATACCATTCTTTGCCCCTGTTTATTTTTTATTATAATTTTTTATAAACCTGTATTATACCTTTATTTCTATTGCAACTATTCTCTAGTGCAATTACAAGTAACAGTCTGGTGCTACAACTATCTTATTATCTATTAATATCATAGGTAATATCTAGTTCACTAATTACATTCTAGCTTATTGAATAACCAACACCAAACTCATTGATACTTCACAATTTTGTAATTTAAACTTAGTAGTTTATCTATATTTGTAATTTTTACTGTACTTTATTTCATTCTAGCCTAATACATAACCATTACCAAACTCATTGGTGCTACATTGTTATAAGTAATTTTATCTTATTAGTTTATATCTAATTACCTTCTAGCTTATTAAATAACCAACACCAAACTCATTGGTGCTACTCAATTTTGTAACTTAAACTTAATAGATTAACTAAATTTGTAATTTTTACTGTACTTTATTTCATTCTAGCTTAATACTTAACCAATACCAAACTCATTGGTGCTACATTGTTATTAGTAATTTAATCTTATTAGTTTATATCTAAATTTTCTTTAATTTTACTGTACTATATTTCATTCTAGCTTAATACATAACCAATACCAAACTCATTGGTGCTACATTGTTTTTGATAATTGTATCTCATTAGTTTATATCTAATTTTTATTTCATACTAGCTTAATACATACTCAATACCAAGACCACTAAGTTTATTTGTTACTATACTCTATTTGACCAATGTGCATTAGTTATATACTTACCAAAACATCCCTTACAACAGATATCAGTACTATAACTCACCACACTATACATGATATAACAAAATCACTATTTAACCTAAATGATGATTGATCACGTCGACCCTGATCTAAACCTATTTAATCGAACACCTATTCAAAATTTACTAGAAAATAACTGCCTCTACTACACAGCATCACAAGCCCACACTGTCCTAAACATTACTAAAAGTATAACAGTTCTTAACTACAATGTCCGATCCTTAAGCAAACACTATGATGACCTCCTTGCCCTCCTTGGTTCCCTAAAAACAACCTTCACATGTATTGTCCTTACTGAAACCTGGCTTAAGCAGGATACAATAGATATCTACTCGCTACCAGGATACACAGCAATACACAACTGCAGACCACATCAAGCGGGAGGAGGTATTGCAATCTATTACTCTAATGAAATATCCTGCTGTGACACCAATTGCTATAATGGTAAATATGGAGAATATATTTTTGCTAAATTTACTGCACAAAACCTTAAGACTCCCATAACCATCGGGGCCTTTTACCGGATGCCTCATACAAACATCCCAAGTTTTAGCGATCAACTAAAAACGCAAATAACAAACAACCAATTGAACAAACACCACCTTATCTTAGCTGGAGACTTCAACATCAACCTTGGCCTACCAGATGACCAGCCAGTAACCGATTTCATCAACAATATGAACAACACACTTCTCATACCAACAATAACCAAACCAACTAGACTTACTGATACGAGTGCAACCATAATCGACCATATATGGACCAATATCCTAGCCCCCCTTAAATCGGGGATAATAACAGACAGCACCACAGACCACTACCCCACCTTCCTCTTAACAAACATTAGTAAACCGCCCCTAGAATACACCAAAGTTTCATTCCGACTCCATGACCAAGCTTCAATAAATAACTTCACAACAGAGCTAGACACAGTTGACTGGGCTATAGAATTCCCAAATGCCAAGGGTATCGATGAGTGGACAGACACCTTTCTTAATAAATTACATAGACTATACAACAAACATTGTCCTATAAAAATGAAACAGATTTCGAATAAACGGTTAGGCTGCCCATGGCTAACTAACAACTTACTAAAATCCATTAACAAGAAACATCAATATGAGAAGCAATATAGACGGGGACTCATACATAAGGAGTTTGTTAAACACTATTCATCAGTTCTCACCAAACTAATAAAAAAGCCAAACAATTGTACTACTCCAGCAGATTCACTGAAACAAGAGGAGATATAAAAAGACCTGGAAAACACTCTCACAGATTATGGGCACCCACAAACTGAAAAAAATAGGGATATTGTCCTAACTAAACCAAACGAAACACCACTACAGCCTATTGATACAGTAAACAAGATAAATGACTTCTTCTCAACTATAGGATCAAATCTTGCCAGTAAAATTCCAGATACCAATGCCCGAGCAAGTGATTACCTAGATGGGAATTTCCCATCCTCCTTATATCTTGCACCTACAGAACCCACTGAAGTCTCCATGATAATCAAGTCACTTAAAAATAAATCAGGACATCTGTCTCAAGTTCCACCCTTAATATACAAACGAGCTGCTCATGTCCTTTCATATCCTATTTCTTTACTTTTTAACAAATCATTAGAATCTAGCACCTTCCCAACACTACTCAAAACAGCAAGGGTTACACCAATACACAAAGGTGGTGACCCTACAGACGTAAATAACTATAGGCCTATATCAAATCTACCATTGCTATCCAAAATATTCGAGAAACTTGTGCACAAGAGATTATACTCGTTTATAACTACACAAAGCATACTCAACCCTGCCAATTTGGCTTCAGGAAAAATAAAAGCACTAACGATGCAATAGTAAAATGATAGACCTGCTTTACACAGCACTTGAAAATAAGGAATATCCACTAGGACTTTTTATTGACTTAAGGAAAGCTTTTGACACAGTAAACCACGGCATCCTACTCCACAAACTTGACCACTATGGAATAAGAGGTCATGCACTAGCATACCTCAAATCCTACCTCACTAATAGGTACCAGTATGTCACTATTAAAGACACATCCTCCACGACACTACCATTAGACACCGGCGTACTGCAGGGAAGTGTCCTTGGTCCCCTGCTCTTCCTCTTATACATCAATGATCTTCCCAATGTATCACAACACCTGAAACCAATACTCTTTGCTGACGATACAACTTATGTCATCTCCCACACAAACCTTGCCACTCTTAATACCATTGTTAACGACGAATTAATAAAAATATCAACATGGATGACTGCCAATAAACTTACACTCAACACTGATAAGACCTTCTATATTATGTTTGGCAACAGAACAGATGATCACAATTAAACATTAAGATCAACTCTACACCTATTGCTAGACATAACGATGTCACTACCGCCCGCCTCCGGCTGGGTTACAAGTATCTTTGGCAGGTTAAATCACCACCACCAGATGTAGACCAAACAAGATGTAAACTTTGCCAGTTGGATTATTGTCACACCCTGCGTCATTATGTACTGGAGTGCGATAAAATTAATGAATTCAGAGACTACTCACTCAGAAATGTTCAAGATATGTCAAAGTATTTTATCCACAGTGGTATATTACAGACCATTCTGGAAAAATACCCTGACTTTGCTCCCTGTAAATAAAGCATTGACACGTGTGTGTGTGTGTGTGTGTGTGTGTGTATGTACATGTGTGTATGTGTATGTGTGTATGTATATACATGTATGCGTGTGTATGTGTATATGTATATGTGTGTGTGTGTGACCCAACAATTAAAATTTGCACCAATAACTCATTACAGTTGTGGCTGGGTGTAGACTAATAGATTGCTCATTGCTTTATAATTTGTTCATGAGTGCAACCATGTACAGACGTAAGTAAATTTACTTACATGATTCATTACCTTGTAACTAGTGAATTAATTACCATTGTACCTTGTTCAGCTATCAAAACTTTGGGGCCCAGTCCTGGACCCTATATATACCTCTGTAATCTGCAAATACCTTTGTAACTTGTCATGATTGTGACCATCTGAGTTCATTACCTTTGTAACTTGCTCAGCCATCAAACTTTGAGGTCCAGTCCCTGGACCCATTATGTACCTCTGTAATCTTTTGACTACCGCCCACAGGATGGGTATGGGGTGCATAATAAAGATATCAAACTAACTAACTAGACATAACGAGGGCAAGTTCCTGGGCCTTCACCTTGACAGCAGCCTGAAATTCAGCACCCATATCCAACACATAACAAAGAAAGTGTCCAAAACTGTGGGGATCCTCTCTAAGATACGGTATTATGTACCACAATCAGCCCTACTCACACTATACTACTCACTCATCTATCCCTACCTCACATATGCCATTTGTGCATGGGGATCAACAGCAATTACCCACCTAAAGCCAATAATAACCCAACAAAAAGCCGCAGTAAAATTATCACACAATCCAACGCTAGGCAGCACACCCCCACTCTTCAAAGACCTAAACCTACTCACTGTCCAGAACATCCATACTTACTACTCTGCTATCTACATTTATAGAACCATTAATTCCAACTTTAACCCTGAGCTAAAACACTTTCTTGACAGTTGTGACAGGACCCATAGACATAATACCAGACATAAACATCTCTTTGACATTCCCCGTGTCCGACTAAATCTATACAAAAATTCAATGCGCATAAAAGGGCCTAAAATCTGGAACTCCCTGCCTGAAAACTCTAGAACTGCAGACACAACCTCCATTTTCAAAAGCACCGTTAAAAACATCTTATCTCACTTACGCACCCAACTGGTAGTTAACCATACGAAAACTACTTTATCTTGCACATATCCACAGCAAAATACACTTATTGATATCTGTGATTCTCCTTAATTTGCACATTACTAACCACAGCAAAATACACTTATTGATATCTGTGATTCCCCTTAATTTGCACAGTTCCAACCAAAATTCTAATACAACTATTGCTCCATAATACTTAAGCTAGTCATAAGTTTGCCTAAGATACTCCAATATAGAATCTATATTATGCCAATATATCACCTTTATCATTAATATATAAACTAATTGCTAACTTTTTATACTAATTGTTAAATTCTCAATGTTTAAATTCCAGTACCTAAATTTTGTAAACCTAACCTTACAATCTGTATATCCATTGTATAGCTATTGAGTAAGACCTATCATAAGACTGCCTGAAAAGCCTAGGCATACCTAGGCATATTATTGGCCATCTTGTAATATCAACTTTAATGTATAACTATAAGTACCCCCCACCTTGTATTACATGAAATAAAGGATTTGAATTTGAATTTGAATTTGAGTCTAAAGAAATGTCCCTAGGTACACCGCAGGGAGGAGTTCTCGGTCCCATGCTATTTAATATTCTGATTAATGCTCTCCTAAATGCTTTACCTGCCTCACCTAAACATATAGCTATAAGCTATGCTGATGACATCATGATCCATACAACAGGGCATAAAAAGATGAGTACCATTCTTAATGAAGTTCAAGCAATTTGTAATCGACTAGGCCTCATAATATCTTCCTCTAAAACAAAGATATTAACAAGCAAACGACATCCTCCACCCATCTATTTGCAGGGTGAAAACATTAGCTACGTTAAAACTTACAGATATCTTGGTGTAGATGTACCCTTTAACAAATCCACTATACCACAACTAAATAAAAAATGCAAAGATAGATTAAATGCTCTTAAAGCTGTTGCTGGCTACAACCCCAACTATGGTGCTAATGTGAGAATCGCGAGAATGATGTACATAGCCTATATTAGGTCCTTAATTGATTATGCTGCTCCCATGTTGATATTAGCTCGAGAAAGTTCTCTCCGACCCTTGGAGTTAATGCAAAATGAAGCTCTCAGAATTATTCTTTGCTGTCCCAAATCTACAAAGGTTCTTAATATGAGGAAGGAGCTTGGTATTACTAGTATCAGTGATATGATTATTGAGATTAACACTGTACTTGGTATTAGAATGTTAAGAAATGAACCAGACACTGTCACAATGAATCTTACTAAATGTCTAGAAGTAAATACTCACAGATCTAAATGGATTGTGAAAACATGCAATTATATTAAGTTTTACAACCTGCATGAATTGTATCACTGTAGGCAACAAGAGCATTTCACCCCTCCATGGAAGATGTGTTCATTTAATATCACATACCTGCAAGTCCCTCCCAAGAAGCTCATTGCTAGTAATCCCTTCCTTAAATCACTTGTTAAAGCAACTGCTCAAGAAGAAATTTCTCGCCTAGCTGGTAGTAATAAGTTATCACAAGTTATATACACTTATGGATCTAAACAGGAGTCTTCTGGCAGGGCTGCATCTGCTCTTGTTGCCACCTCCCTAGTTAAGAACAATAATAAATTTGTTGAACTAGGCATAAGAATTAACAACTGGGCGTCTACACTGCAAACTGAATTGTTTGCAATAATAATGGCGCTAGCTAACGTATGACACTGAACTTGACTCTATCATCATTACTGATTCTATGTCATCACTGAAGGCTCTTGACTCGTATAATGACTCTAACAACATGCTCATTGGAGAAGCCAGGTATAGATACTCAAAAATCCGGGACAAAGGAATAAATATACAATTGCTATGGATTCCATCACACATTGGATTACTCCTTCATGATAAAGTTGATATGTTAGCCAAGAAGATCACCCAGAAGGAGAATGTAGAATATAACTTTGGTATATCTGTGTCTAGCATTAGGAATAATATTAGGAGAGAAGTAAATAATGAAAATGATTGTTATAGGAATGCAGTTAGAAGCCTGAGTAGATCTATAACCCACTATGATAACATGAACATAGATAAGTATGTTTATGGAGCTACTTGCAATGTGAACAGACTGACTGATGTTGTAGTGGCCAGGCTTAGGCTTGGCTACAAGTACTTCTGGCAGTTTGGGAGACACACAGATGATGATCAAACTAAATGCAAATTATGTGATCAGGCATATGGTCACTGTCTTGAACACTATGTGCTTAATTGTCCACTTATTGAGGAATATAGAGATAGACAGTATAATAACCTATGTGACATGTCAAGATATCTTATTAATGGAAATAAGATACCAGTTATACTAAGCAAATTTCCTAAGCAAATTTCCTAAATTTGCTTGTAACATATATGTAGATATAAATCCAAATATACACCTGTTAACCCTTTTGGGGCCTAGTTCCTGAGCCTCTTGTATATCCATATGCTCTTGCGCTGCCCTCTACAGGATGGATATGGGGTGCACAATAAACTAGCCACTTCGTTGGCAAAATCTAATCTAGAGAATAAGACGAACTCAAACATCAATTATGGCTTGAGACTTACACAAAACACCACAAACCTAAATTACTCAGCCAAACTGCATCACACTGCCACATCTGCTACCACCACACTGACTGCATCACACTGCCACAACTGCTACCACTACACTGACTGCATCACACTGCCACAACTGCTACCACCACACTGACTGCATCACACTGCCACAACTGTTACCACCACACTGACTGCATCACACTGCCACAACTGCTACCACTACACTGACTGCATCACACTGCCACAACTGTTACCACCACACTGACTGCATCACACTGCCACAACTGTTACCACCACACTGACTGCATCACACAGCCACAACTGTTACCACCACACTGACTGCATCACACTGCCACAACTGCTACCACTACACTGACTGCATCACACTGCCACAACTGTTACCACCACACTGACTGCAGCACACTGCCACAACTGTTACCACCACACTGACTGCATCACACAGCCACAACTGCTACCACCACACTGACTGCATCACACTGCCACAACTGCTACCACTACACTGACTGCATCACACTGCCACAACTGTTACCACCACACTGACTGCAGCACACTGCCACAACTGTTACCACCACACTGACTGTATCACACTGCCACAACTGCTACCACCACACTGACTGTATCACACTGCCACAGCTGCTACCACCACACTGACTGCATCACACTGCCACAACTGCTACCACTACACTGACTGCATCACACTGCCACAACTGTTACCACCACACTGACTGCATCACACTGCCACAACTGCTACCACCACACTGACTGCAGCACACTGCCACAACTGCTACCACCACACTGACTGCATCACACTGCCACAACTGTTACCACCACACTGACTGCATCACACTGCCACAGCTGCTACCACTACACTGACTGCATCACACTGCCACAACTGTTACCACCACACTGACTGTATCACACTGCCACAACTGCTACCACTACACTGACTGCATCACACTGCCACAACTGTTACCACCACACTGACTGCATCACACAGCCACAGCTGCTACCACTACACTGACTGCATCACACTGCCACAACTGTTACCACCACACTGACTGCATCACACTGCCACAACTGTTACCACCACACTGACTGCAGCACACTGCCACAACTGTTACCACCACACTGACTGCATCACACAGCCACAGCTGCTACCACTACACTGACTGCATCACACTGCCACAACTGTTACCACCACACTGACTGCATCACACTGCCACAACTGTTACCACCACACTGACTGCAGCACACTGCCACAGCTGCTACCACCACACTGACTGCATCACACTGCCACAACTGCTACCACTACACTGACTGCATCACACTGCCACAGCTGCTACCACCACACTGACTGTATCACACTGCCACAACTGCTACCACCACACTGACTGTATCACTCTGCCACAACTGCTACCACCACACTGACTGTATCACACTGCCACAACTGCTACCACCACACTGACTGCATCACACTGCCACAGCTGCTACCACTACACTGACTGCATCACACTGCCACAGCTGCTACCACTACACTGACTGTATCACACTGCCACAACTGCTACCACTACACTGACTGCATCACACTGACACAACTGCTACCACCACACTGACTGCATCACACTGCCACAACTGCTACCACCACACTGACTGCATCACACTGCCACAGCTGCTACCACCCTGACTGCATCACCTGCCACCTGCCACCACACTGATGTATCACACTGCAACTGCTACCACTACACTGACTGCCATGCCACATCTACCACCACACTGACTGTATCACTGCCACAACTGACTGCTATCACACCTGCCACAGCTGCTACCACTACACTGACTGCATCACACTGCCACAACTGCTACCACTACACTGACTGTATCACACTGCCACAGCTGCTAACCACCTACACTGCCACACTGCTATCACGACTGACCACACTGCCACCCTCCCATCACTGACTGTATCACCTGCCCAACTGCTACCACTACACTGACTGTATCACACTGCCACACTGCTACCACTACACTGACTGTATCACTGCACAGCTGCTCCCTACACTGACTGTACACGCACACTCCTACACTGACTGTATCACACTGCCACAACTGCTACCACTACACTGACTGCATCACACTGCCACAGTTGCTACCACTACACTGACTGTATCACACTGCCACAGCTGCTACAACTACACTGACTCTACTTATAAGTTAGGTAAGGTTTACCATGTTAGGTTAGGTAAGACTCGTTTCCTGACGCGGGTCTTAGTCAGATAATGACCCACAGCTGGAGCTTTTGGTCATCTGACCGAGGCCTTCCACTGGCTTACCACTCCACCCATTTAAAAATTATGGCCATAGTTATAACCATTGAGTGAGGTCATTGTGTACAGTAGTTAGTTTAATATCTTTATTATGCAGCCCATGCCCATCCTGTGGGCGGTAGTCAAAAGATTACAGAGGTACATAATTGGCCCATTGACTGGACTCCAAAGTTTCGATAGCTGAACAAGTTACAGCGGTAATGAACTAGATCTGGTCACAATTATGACAAGTTACAAAGGTAATGAGCTCCAGGTAGAGCTGGCCACACCCATGACAAATTACAAAGGTAATGAACTAGAGCTGGTCACAATCATGACAAGTTACAAAGGTAATGAACTAGAGCTGGTCACAATCATGACAAGTTACAAGGTAATGAGCTCCAGGTAGGCTGGTCACAATCATGACAAATTACAAGGTAATGAACTAGAGCTGGTCACAATCATGACAAGTTACAAAGGTAGTCTTGTCGCCGTTGCCCAGCGGTGAGAGGAGTTAGTTTGATATCTTTATTATGCACCCCATACCCATCCTGTGGGCGGTAGTCAAAAGATTACAGAGGTACATAATGGGTCCAGGGACTGGACCTCAAAGTTTGATGGCTGAGCAAGTTACAAAGGTAATGAACTCAGATGGTCACAATCATGACAAGTTACAAAGGTATTTGCAGATTACAGAGGTATATATAGGGTCCAGAGACTGGGCCCCAAAGTTTTGATAGCTGAACAAGGTACAATGGTAATTAATTCACTAGTTACAAGGTAATGAATCAGTGAGAGGAGCGACTCTCATTGCTGAGGTCCAGGGAATAAACCCTGGACTTTAATAAAAAAAAAAAAAATAAGGATCTGCCTTGTATGGGCCAGTAGGCCTTTTGCAGTGTTCCTCCATTCTTATGTTCTTATGTAATGAGCTCCAGGTAGAGCTGGTCACAATCATGACAAGTTACAAAGGTAATGAACTAGAGCTGGTCACAATCATGACAAGTTACAAAGGTAATGAGCTCCAGGTAGAGCTGGTTACAATCATGACAAGTTACAAAGGTAATGAATCATAATCACATCATATATAGTTACAATCATGAACAAATTACACACACACACACATATACATACACACATACACACACGCACATACAACAGGCACAGTTTTCAATCGACATGTGCATAGGACAAAATGGTAATCAATACACATACATAAAACACACACACACACACACACACACACACACACACACACACAAGCTTTGAATCGACCCTGCAGCCACAACTAGGTGAGTACACACACACACACACACACACGTGTCAATGCTTTATTTACAGGGAGCAAAGTCAGGGTATTTTTCCAGAATGGTCTGTAATATACATAAGAACATAAGAACATAAGAAAGGAGGAACACTGCAGCAGGCCTACTGGCCCATGCGAGGCAGGTCCAAATCTCCCACCGACTTAAGCCAATGCCCCGACCCATCCAGGTCAGGTTACATTCACTTAAGGAAGGAGCACGGCATCTGACCTAGTAGCACAAACTAGTCAGGTCCAACTCACACCCACCCGCACCCACTCATATATTTATCCAGCCTATTTTAAAACTACACAACGTTTTAGCCTCTATAACTGTACTCGGGAGTTTGTTCCACTCATCGACAACTCTATTACCAAACCAATGCTTTCCTATATCCTTCCTGAATCTGAATTTATCCAACTTAAAGCCATTGCTGCGAGTCCTGTCAATACTAGATATTTTTAGCACGCTATTTACATCACCTTTATTTATTCCTGTTTTCCATTTATACACCTCAATCATATCCCCTAATTCTACGCCTTTCTAGAGAGTGCAGATTCAGGGCCCTCAGTCTATCCTCATAGGGAAGATTTCTGATACATGGAATCAACTTAGTCATCCTCCTTTGTACGTTTTCCAGAGCATTTATATCCATTCTGTAATACGGTGACCAAAACTGTGCAGCATAATCTAGATGAGGCCTCACCAAGGATATATAGAGTTGAAGAACAACCTGAGGACTCCTATTATTTATGCTTCTTGATATGAAGCCAAGGATTCTGTTCGCTTTATTGCGAACACTTATGCACTGCTGTCTTGGTTTTAGATTACTGCTAACCAGAACTCCTAAATCCTTTTCGCAATCAGTAGTATTAAGATCTATATTATTTAGTTTATATGTGGCATGGTTATTGTCCTGTCCAATATTTAGAACTTTGCATTTATCTATATTAAACTGCATCTGCCACTTCTCCGACCACTGCATCAGTCTATTCAAATCTTCCTGGAGTGCTCTAATGTCCTCATTTGAATGAATTGGACGGCCTATTTTGGTGTCATCGGCAAACTTGCTTATGTCGCTATTTATTCCCTCATCTATGTCGTTTATGTAGATTGTGAACAACAAGGGGCCCAATACTGACCCCTGTGGAACACCGCTTGTGACACTTCCCCACTCTGATTTCTCCCCATTTATGCAAACTCTCTGCTGCCTATTTGTCAACCATGCCTCTATCCAGGAAAAATTTCTCCTCCTATTCCGTGTGCCTTAATTTTCCTCAATAGTCTCTGATGTGGGACTCTATCAAAAGCCTTACTGAAGTCCATATACACAATATCATATTCATTACCATGATCTACCTCCTCAAACACCTTAGTGAAAAAAGTTATTAAATTTGTAAGGCAGGAACGCCCTTTTGTAAAACCGTGCTGAGATTCTTTGATTAATTTATTTTACAATGCAGTGATGTGCATAATATCTGAGTGCCTAGTGAGTGCCTAGCCAGGCATGCCTAGAGAGGAGGTGGCCTGACCCACACCAGCTCGAGCAACAAGTTTGCTTGGTACCATTCCACCTGTTGAAGACTTGTACAGCGTTGTAGTTCCAATGTAGGAGATGGAAACCCAGGCAAGAAAGTTTCTGAAAGATGTTCCACAGTCTGTGAAAGATGTTTGACGGACTTGTAAGATCCTCGCCTGTTGGGGATATACACGAAATTATAAGAATAGTATATCAGCACTGACCCACGGTAGGCGTGTATTTGTCAGAACAATTTAAAGCTACAATAATTATCAGTTTGATCCACTCATCTACAATTCTATTGCTGAAGTAGTGTTTTCCAATATCCCATTTTAATCTAAATGTTTCTAACTGCTTTATTGCTGTCATGTCTGTCTTGATTACATTATTATTATTGATCAAGTTATAGAAGCAAGAACTACTAACAGACTGACAGGTTAGACTGACGGTCAGTCTGTTCAGCCTGACTGGTCAGTCTGATTGTTCCCGTCTTATTTGTCAGCCTGACTGTTCAGTCTGGGTTGTTTAGTCTGTTCAGTCTGTTTAATCTGTTCAGCCTGACTGTTCAGTCTGGTCAGCCTGACTGTTCGGTCTGGTCAGCCTGACTGTTCAGCTTGACTGTTCAGTCTGTTCAGCCTGACTGGTCAGTCTGACTCTTTATTCTGTTCAGCCTGACTGGTCAGTCTGATTATTCAGTCTGACTTGTCAGCCTGTGTAGTCTGGATTGTTTAGTCTGTTCAGTCTGGTCAGCCTGACTGTTCAGTCTGGTCAGCCTGACTGTTCAGTCTGGTCAGCCTGACTGTTCAGTCTGGTCAGCCTGACTGTTCAGTCTGGTCAGCCTGACTGTTCAGTCTGGTCAGCCTGACTGGTCAGTCCTGATTGTTCAGTCTGACTGGTCAGTCTGATTGTTCAGTTCGACTGGTCAGCCTGACTGGTCAGTCTGACTGTTGAACCATCCAGGAGAGACCTGGTCTGGGACCTGGCGGCTGGGGCGTTAACCCACTACAAGGTTAGGTGATGCTAGGTTCTCCTCACCTCGGTATATACTGGTGAACCTCCACACCTAGCTGGGTGACGTAGGTGAGGGTCTCCGGCTGGTGCTTCAGCACCTCCTCCAGGGTACCAACCTCCCTACCCTCGATGTCAATCTTCAGGTAGTCGATCCTCAGTCCGACGTGCCCCAGCCTCTCAATGATGCCACCTAAACGATCCATCTGCAGGTGAAGTGGACACCAGGAATTATGACAGTCACCTAGTAGGGAAAGTTGGTACTACTGCAGTAAACACTGCCACCTAGCAGGAAAGTTGGTACTACTGCATGTAAACACTGCCACCTAGCAGGGAAAGTTGGTACTACTGCTGTAAACACTGCCACCTAGCAGGGAAAGTTGGCACTACTGCATGTAAACACTGCCACCTAGCACTGAAAGTGGTACTGCATGTAAACAGTGCCACCTAGCACTGAAAGTTGGATACTGCATGTAAACACAGTATACATGATCAGACAGACTATTGTGTCACCTGACACAGTATATTGTGTATAATTTAGGCACATATTGATAATTTAGGCACATGTCTAACACCTGTGTATATTTATCTGGGCACAAAGTGTTACACATGTGTCTTACTGATCAATCAGTGTTCCTGACAGAGTGCAACACTTTAACAGATGCTGTGTTGACATTCAAGTCAGAGTACACACTCACCTTGCTTTACCTGGTACCACCTTACTGTCAAGTACTCACCTTGCTTCACATGGTTCCACCTTACTGTCAGAGTACTCACCTGTTCACCTGGTACCACCTTACTGTCAGAGTACTCACCTGGTACCACCTTACTGTCAGAGTACTCACCTGGTACCACCTACTGTCAGAGTATTCACTGGTACCACCTTACTGTCAGAGTACACACCTTGCTTCACATGGTTCCACCTTACTGTCAGAGTACTCACCTGGTACCACCTTACTGTCAGAGTACTCACCTGGTACCACCTACTGTCAGGTCTCACCTGGTCCACCTTACTGTCAGAGTACTCACCTGGTACCACCTTACTGTCAGGTACTCACCTGGTCCACCTTCTGTCAGAGTACTCACCTGGTACCACCTTACTGTCAGAGTCTCACCTTGCTTCCACCTGGTACACCTTACTGTCAGAGTACTCACCTGGTACCACCTTACTGTCAGAGTACTCACCTTGCTTCACCTGGTACCAACTTACTGTCAGGTACACACTCACCAGCTTCACCTGGTACCACCTTACTGTCAGAGTACTCACCTGGTACCACCTTACTGTCAAGTACTCACCTTGCTTCACCTGGTACCACCTTACTGTCAGAGTACACTCACCTTGCTTCACCTGGTACTGCCTACTACCAGAGTACTCACCTTCCTTCACCTGGTACCACCTACTATCAGAGTACTCACCTTGCTTCACCTGGTACCACCTAACTGTCAGTGTACACACTCACCTTGCTTCACCTGGTACCACCTAACTGTCAGAGTACACACTCACCTTGCTTCACCTGGTACCACCTACGTCAGAGTACACTTATCTTGCTCACCTGGTACCACCTTACGTCAGATACACACCACCTTGCTTCACCTGGTACCACCTAACTGTCAATCACACACTCACCTTGCTTCACCAGGTACCACCTGTCAGAGTACACACCTTGCTTCCCTGGTACCACCTACGCCAAGTACCACTCACCTTGCTTCACCTGGTACCACCTAACTGTCAGAGTACACACCTTGCTTCACCTGGTCCACCTTACTGCCAGAGTACACACTCACCTTGCTTCACCTGGTACCACCTAACTGTCAGAGTACACACCTTGTTTCACTTGGTACCACCTGTCAGAGTACTCACCTTGCTTCACCAGGTACCACCTTACTGTCAGAGTACACTCACCTTGCTTCACCTGGTACCACCTTACTGTCAGAGACACACCTTGCTTCACCTGGTACCACCTTACTGCCAGGTCAAACTCACCTTGCTTCACCTGGTACACCTAACTGTCAGAGCACACACCTTGTTCACTTGGTACCACCTGTCAGAGTACTCACCTTGCTTCACCAGGTACCACCTTACTGTCAGGTAACACTCACCTTGCTTCACCTGGTACCACCTACTGTCAGAGTACACACTCACCTTGCTTCACCTGGTACCACCTACTGTCAGAGTACACACTCACCTTGCCTCCCGAGGTGCTGCTGACACCCAACTTAAAGAAGGTGATGTTATCGCCTCGTCTGTGATCCTGCATGTTCATGGTGGGTCCGAACGAGTACACCTGCAGAGTCACAAACAACTGTACCAACCACTCCACCAAGAGACATTAATAGTCCAACACCTCTGGTAATTGTACAAGACTTTCATTCAGGTGCTACGCCATCACTACAGGTGCTACGCCATCACTACAGGTGCTACGCCATCACTACAGGTGCTACATCATCACTACAGGTGTTACACCATCACTACAGGTGCTACATCATCACTACAGGTGTTACACCATCACTACAGGTGCTACATCATCACTACAGGTGTTACACCATCACTACAGGTGGTTCATCATCACTACAGGTGTTACACCATCACTACAGGTGCTGCATCATCACTACAGGTGCTACATCATCACTACAGGTGCTACATCATCACTACAGGTGTTACACCATCTACAGGTGCTACATCATCACTACAGGTGTTACACCATCACTACAGGTGGTTCATCATCACTACAGGTGTTACACCATCACTACAGGTGCAACATCATCACTACAGGTGTTCACCATCACTACAGGTGCTACATCCTCACTACAGGTGTTACACCATCACTACAGGTGCTACATCATCACTCGGTGTTACACCATCGCTACAGGTGCTACATCATCACTACAGGTGTTACACCATCACTACAGGTGCAACATCATACTACAGGTGCAACATCATCACTACAGGTGTTACACCATCACTACAGGTGCTACATCATCACTACAGGTGTTACACCATCACTACAGGTGCTACATCATCACTACAGGTGTTACACCATCACTACAGGTGCTACACCATCACTACAGGTGCTGCATCATCACTACAGGTGTTACACCATCACTACAGGTGCTCATCATCACTACAGGTGTTACACCATCACTACAGGTGCTACATCATCACTACAGGTGTTACACCATCACTATAGGTGGTTCATCATCACTACAGGTGTTACACCATCACTACAGGTGCTACATCATCACTACAGGTGCTACACCTTCACTACAGGTGGTTCATCACTACAGATGCTACATCATCCCTACAGTGCTACATCATCACTACAGGTGTTACACCACCACTACAGGTGCTACATCATCACTACAGGTGTTACACCATCACTACAGGTGCTACATCATCACTACAGGTGTTACACCATCACTACAGGTGCTACACCATCACTACTAGTGCTACACCATCACTACAGGTGTTACACCATCACTACAGGTGCTACATCATCACTACAGGTGTTACACCATCACTACAGGTGCTACATCATCACTACAGGTGTTACACTATCACTACAGGTGCTTACATCACTACAGGTGTTACACCATCACTACAGGTGCTACATCATTACTACAGGTGTTACACCATCACTACAGGTGCTACATCATCACTACCAGGTGTTACACCATCACTGGTGCTACATCATCACTACAGGTGTTACACCATCACTACAGGTGCTATATCATCACTACAGGTGTTACACCATCACTACAGGTGCTACATCCTTACTACAGATGCTTCATCATCACTACAGATGCTACAGGTGGTAGACACTCACCTGGCAAGCGTAGGACGCCATGGCGTCATCGAAGGACCACTCGTAGTTGATGCCAAAGGAGAGACAAGACGGTGCCCCGGGGGAGGTGACCCTGGGGTCGACACACCCCACTTGTCACCATCTATCGCCTTCCCAGCGCCCGGGGAAGACACCCCACCGAATCTACTCTGCGATACCAAATATTGAGGATTATGGTTGTATTCCACACTGAGGGATTGTTCAGGTGGTACTGAGGAGGATTGTTGAGGAGGGGTTGTTGAGGAGGGGTTGTTGAGGAGGGGGTTGTTGAGGAGAGGTTGTTCAGGTGGTACTGAGGAGGGATTGTTGAGGTGGTGCTGAGGAGGGGTTGTGAGTGGTGCTGAGAGGGATTGTTGAGGAGAGGTTGTTCAGGTGGTACTGAGGAGGGATTGTTCAGGTGGTACTGAGGAGGGTTGTTCAGGTGGTACTGAGGAGGGGTTATTGAGGTGGTGCTGAGGAGGGGCTGCTGGAGGGGAGTTGTTGAGGTGGAGCTGAGGAGGGGTTGTTGAAGTGGTGCTGGAGGAGGGGTTGAGGTGGTGCTGAGGGGGGGGGGTTGTTCAGGTGGTACTGAGGAGGGGGTTGTTCAGGTGGTACTGAGGAGGGGTTGTTGAGGAGAGGTTGTTGAGGTGGTACTGAGGAGGGGTTGTTGAGGTGGAGCTGAGGAGGGGGTTGTTGAGGTGGTACTGGAGGAGGGTTGTTGGAGGTGGAGCTGAGGAGGGGTTGTTGAGGTGGTACTGAGGAGGGTTGTTGAGGTGGTGCTGAGGAGGGGTGTTGAGGTGGTACTGAGGAGGGGTTGTTGAGGTGGTACTGAGGAGGGTTGTTAGGTGGTGCTGAGGAGGGGTTGTTGAGGTAGTGCTGAGGAGGGGTTGTTGAGGTGGAGCTGAGGAGGGGTGTTGAGGTGGTACTGAGGAGGGGTTGTTGAGGTGGTGCTGAGGAGGGGTTGTTGAGGTGGTACTGAGGAGGGTTGTTGAGGTGGTACTGAGGAGGGGTTGTTGAGGGTGGAGCTGAGGAGGGGTTGTTGAGGTGGTACTGAGGGAGGGGTTGTTGAGGTGGAGCTGAGGAGGGGTTGTTGAGGTGGTACTGAGGAGGTTGTTGAGGTGGTACTGAGGAGGGGATGTTGAGGTGGAGCTTAGGAGGGGTTGTTGAGGTGGTGCTGAGGGAGGGGTTGTTAGGTGGTACTGAGGAGGGGTTGTTGAGGTGGAGCTGAGGAGGGTTGTTGAGGTGGTACTGAGGAGGGTTGTTGGGTGGTGCTGAGGAGGGGTTGTTGAGGTGGTACTGAGGAGGGTTGTTGAGGTGGTACTGAGGAGGGGTTGTTGGGTGGTACTGAGGGGGGTTGTTGAGGTGGAGCTGAGGAGGGGTTGTTGGGTGGTGCTGAGGAGGGGTTGTTGAGGTGGTACTGAGGAGGGGTTGTTGAGGTGGTACTGAGGAGGGGTTGTTGAGGTGGAGCTGAGGAGGGGTTGTTGAGGTGGTGCTGAGGAGGGGTTGTTGAGGTGGAGCTGAGGAGGGGTTGTTGAGGTGGTACTGAGGAGGGGTTGTTGATGTGGTACTGAGGAGGGTTGTTGAGGTGGTGCTGAGGAGGGGTTGTTGAGGTGGTACTGAGGAGGGTTGTTGAGGAGGGTTGTTGAGGTGGAGCTGAGGAGGGGTTGTTGAGGTGGAGCTGAGGGAGGGATTGTTGGAGGTGGGGGGGGGTTGTTGAGGGGGGACTGGGGAGGGGTTGTTGAGGTGGTACTGGGAGGTTGTTGAGGTAGTGCTGAGGAGGGGGTTTTTGAGGTGGAGCTGAGGAGGGGTTTTGAGTTGGTGCTGAGGAGGGGTTGTTGAGGTGGTACTGGGGGGGGTTGTTGGGTAGTCCCGAGGAGGGGTTGTTGAGGTGGAGCTGAGGAGGGTTGTTGAGGTGGTGCTGGGGGGGGTTGTTGAGGTGGTGCTGGGAGAGGTTGTTGAGGTGGTGCTGAGGAGGGTTGTTGAGGGGTGGAGTGAGGATGGGTTGTTGAGGTGATGCTGAGGAGGGGGTTGTTAAAGGTGGGTGGGGGAGGGGTTGTTGGGTGGTGCTGAGGAGGGGTTGTTGAGGTGGTGCTGAGGATGGGTTGTTGAGGTGGTGCTGAGGATGGGTTGTTGAGGTGGTGTTTTGAGGATGGGTTGTTGAGGTGGTGCTGAGGAGGGTTGTTGGGGGGGTGGTACTGAGGAGGGATTGTTAAATGGTACTGAGGAGGGTTGTTGAGGGGTACTGAGGAGGGGTTGTTGAGGTGGTACTGAGGAGGGATTGTTGGGTACTGGGGGAGGGGTTGTTGAGGGTGGTGCTGAGGAGGGGTTGTTGAGGGGGTTTCCCGAGGAGGGGTTGTTGAGGGGTTCGGACATGTAGAGAGGGATGGAAGAAATAGAATGACTTGGAGAGTGTATAAATCTTGTGGAGGGAAGGGGGGTAGGGGTTATCTAGGAAAGGTTGGAGGAGAGTAAGGTTTTGGTGGGGGCTTGACTTCCAGCAACATGGTGAGCGTGTTACGATTGAGTGGAGACAAGTTGTTTTATACTTGATATGCTGTTGGAGTGTGAGCAAAGTAACATTTATGAAGGGATTCATGAGTCCTGGAGTGGGAAGTACAGTACCTGCCTCGAAGGATAATGGTGGTGGAAGTACAGTGCCTGCACTCTGAAGGATGGGTGGTGGTGGAAAGTACAGTACCCTGCACTCTAAGGATGGGTGGGTGGGAAGACGTGCCTGCACTCTGAAGGATGGGTGGTGGTGGGGTACAGTACCTGCACTCTGAAGGATGGGTGGTGGTGGGAAGTACAGTGCCTGCACTCTGAAGGATGGGTGGTGGTGGGAAGTACAGTGCCTGCACTGTGAAGGATGGGTGGTGGTGGGAAGTACAGTGCCTGCCTCTGAAGGATGGGTGGTGGTGGGAAGTACAGTCCGTACTCTGAAGGATGGGTGGTTGGTGGTGGGAATCAGTCCTGTACCTGAAGGATGGGTGGTGGTAGAATAAAGTGCCTGCACTCCAACTTTTGAGGATGACCCCTCCCCCCTCCACTACGTTTTATACTTTAAAATATGGAAGACCCTTTCTTACTAAATTTTGCATGGATAAAGCGTCTGGTTCAAATATCCAAAAGTCGTCGATATGTTGAATGGGTTGGACGTTGCAGGTGTTGACGGTGCTCGGCCACCTCTCAACATCGCTGCAACTAAACATCGCTGAGTCTGGTCAAACATCAGATGTTGAAGGTCGGATAAATCCACATTATATTAGTGCAAAAAAAATTTTTAAAGGCCACATTTTAAAAAAAAAATTAACTAAAGTATGTGGTAAGTCTCATGTATACCTGGAGTATCCTGGAAGGATACTCCCGATACCCCGTGAAAATATCTAACATTTTTAATTTATCTCTTCAAACAGGTGTGTGTCTGATATGGGAAGATGGCTAATTAATTCCTATTTTTTTAAAACAGGGGACAAGTCACTACCGTCAAAATACAGCCCAATAAGCCTAACCTCAATCGTGGCAAATTACTGAGTCAATTATAGTGAAATTTTTAGAAGCCATCTAATAACCATAATTTGATTAATGAACTCATGGATTCACAAGGGGCCGTTCCTGCCTATCTAATTTATTAACCTTCTTTAGTAAAGCTTTTGAGGCTGTTGATCACGATAAAAATTGATATTGTTTATTTAGACTTTAGTAAGGCTTTTGATAAGTACCGCCCAAGACTGTTAAAGAAAGTGGCAGCTCATGGCATTGGGGAAAAGTGTGCGGATCAGTCATGGCTCACCAATGGAAGCGAAGTGTGCATAAATGGGTTAAATCCGAATGGGGACTTGTAACAAGTTGTTCCCAGGGATCAGTCTTAGGCCCATTTTATTTATAATATATATCAAGACCTTGACGAGGGAATTACTATGTATGAAAATTCGCCGACGACACGAAGATAGGTGGATAATTATTCAAACATAGATGCAAGAACCGGAAGATTTAGACAAACTTAATTCGTTAAGAAAAGTGGCAGATGCAGTTCAATGTAGATAAATGCAAGGTTCTGAAGCTCGGGAGTGTCCAAAACCCCAAGCACTTATAAGTTGAATGGCGTAAACTTGCTTCGTTGCAAAAGGACTTGGGGGTTATGGTAAGCAGCAACCTTAAACCAAGACAGCAGTGTCTAATCTTCGCAATAAGGCTAAAGATTACTGGGATTTATATAAAAGTGTAAGCAACAGAAGTTCAGGGTTATATTACAGCTTTATACATCATTAGTAAGGCCACATAGATTCGACTCAGTTCTGGTCTCCTATTAAGAATGGATATTAATTGTTGAAAACATTCAGCTAAATGACTTAATTAATAATAGCATTAGAAATCTTCCGTAAGAAGAAAAATTGAAGACCCAAATTACATTCACTTGTAAGACGTAGAATGAGGGAGACATGATTGAAAGGTATACAAGTGGAAAATGGGTAAACAAAGGGGAATAAATAAGGTCTTGAGGATATCTCCCAAGAGGAAAATAATGGATTCAAGTTGGATAAGTTTAGATTTAGAAAGGTATAGGAAAGTATTGGTTTGGAAATAGGGTGTTGATAAGTGGAATATGAAAAAAACACATGTGCAACATCTGGGATCTTTATGAGTGGAATAGTCTGCCTAGTAGGGTTATTGAAGAAGGACCTTGGGTAGTCTCAAATTTAGGTTGGATAAATTCATGAGTGAGAGGGGTTGGATTTGAGGGGAATTGCACTGAGTAAATATAATTATCAAAGCTTTTCTTGGTATCATTGAAGATTTGCAAATATTATGTTATGGGATGGAATGTGAAGGATCCTAGTATGGGCCAACAAGCCTGCTGCAGTGTTCCTCCTTTCTTATGTTCTTATGCCTGGACAGACCGCGTCCCGTCTGTGGCCGAACTAATAATTTATACTTAACGTATATTATTATTTAATAATGGACCATTGAATGAATGAAGAATATGGTAGTGGCTGACACCTGAACTGGGAACTATGGTAGTTTGTTTAGTTTGATATTTTTTTCATCCCTCCCCCATCCTGTGGGCGGTAGTCAAAAGATTACGAGGTACATAATGGGTCCAGGGACTGGGCCCCAAAGTTTTCATTGCTATTAATTTGGTATGGTAGTGAGCTAATACCATGAACTGGAACATGGTGTGACTGTCCATGAACTGGGAATATGGCAGTGATTGTCACTGCTATTAATTTGGAACTATGGTAGTGAGCGACACTCCCATGAATTAAAATATGGTGCTTTTTTCTGACAAACATTATACCTGCATCTCCCTGCATGTCAACAAGAAATTTGACCTTAAAACTGTCGTCTTGCCTTGTCTTGTTCCATTTATCATACCTTTTCTTAAGCTTTTGAAGTGTGCCTGGACAAGACAGCAGGGAAATGAGTGAGTCCAAGTCCCAGTTACTCAGTTTTAGCCGCTAACCAGACTGAAAGTTGAAGAGCTAAATGATTTTTATGAGAGTGCCAAGAACTTGCGGCGCTCCTTTCTGACATCCCACGACCCACATGACTTCGAAAAGGCAATAAAACATGCCCATCACTCGACAGATATGGAACTCAGTTTCATCAAGAACTGCAAAAGCCCCTATCACTCTTTTAACATCCTATGGGAGGGAGCATGGACACGGGGTCGTCCCGCAGCTACTAAACAACAGACATAGCCCCACCCACGGAGGGGAAATAAAGCAATAGCAAAGAACTACAGACCAATGCGCTAACGTCCCATATCATAAAAATCTTTAAAGGGTTCTAAAAGCAAGTCGCCACTCATCAGATAACCATCAATTACAAAAGGACAGCATGGGTTTAGAGCAGTCCTCCTGTCTGTCCCAACTTGGACCACTCGACAAGGTCCTGGATGTTAGAAGACAAACAGAATGCAGATGTTATATCACGACTTTGCAAAAGCCTTTGACAAGTGTGACCATGGTGTAATAGCACACAAAATGCTGATAAAGGAATAACAGGAAAATTGGTAGATGGATCTATAATTTCCTAACAAGTAGAACACAAAAAATAGTAGTCAACAAAAGTAAAGTCTGAGGCAGCTACTGGAAAAGCTCTGTTCCACAAGGCACAGTACTTGCTCCCATCCTGTTCCTCATCCTCATATCGGACATAGACAGGGATATAAGCCACAGTGCTGTGTCTTCCTTTGCAGATGCACCCGAATCTGTATGACAGTGTCCACCGTTGAAGACACTGCAAGACTCAAGCAGACATAAACCCAAAACTTTAAATGGGCTACAGAAAACAATATGAAGTTCAATGATGAGAAATTTCCATTACTCCGATATGGAAAACGTGGGAAATTAAAATCTCATCGGAGTATAAAACAAATTCCAACCACACAATGGCGAAAAACTAATGTCAAAGACCTGGGAGTGATCATGACAGAGGATCTCACCTTCAAGGACCATAACACTGTAGCAATTGCATCTGCCAGAAAAATGACAGGATGGATAATGAGAACCTTCAAAACCAGGGATGCCAAGCCCATGTTAGTAAATAAGTTTATTCAGGTATACACGCCCCGGTGGCAGTGGTAAAAGCTCTAGCTTCACCGGAGGGCCGGGTTCAATTCCCGGTGGGGCAGAAACATTTCGAAGTGTTTCCTTACACACACACACACACACATACATACAACAGGCCTAGTGTCTAGTTGACATGTGCCTAGGACAAAATGGTAACTAACATTGTCATACATGGCAGCATATGTGTACAGAACCTAGGATAACCCAAAAAGTCAAGTGACTTATTTCCATTGGGGTCCTTTTACACCTTATTTTTTACATTAGAGGATATATATGTTATTATATTATAAAGGATATACGTATGTATACTAGGAATAAGGTAAAAGGAGTTATTTACATATCATGTCTTAGCTAAAAAAATAAAAATCATTCTCCTCCCTTTCTGTCGCTACATTCATTAGGACCTTTGGTTCTCTTCTTGAACTGGCTCATGCTATGACTGGCTTTGACATGTGCAGGCAGTCTGTTCCTTCCTTTATTGCTGTACAATAAAAGGTGTTTGAAGCCTGGCCACTGACTGTGGCTACTATACTACTCTTTTCCCCCTAGTACTATGACTGCTTTGGTTCCCAGCCTTGACAAAATTGGCAGCAAGATATTCTGGACACTGTTTGTGAGCAATTTTATGTTGACACTTTTCAGGTCGCTTGTTCTATATAGGTTGGAATATTGCTGCACTAACTGCACCTTTCAAGGCGGGTGAAATTGCTGAACTAGAAAATGTACAGAGAACCTTCACGGCACGCATAACTGCGATAAACCACCTCAATTACTGGGAACGCTTAAGTTCCTAAACCTGTACTCCCTAGAATGCAGGCGGAGAGATACATTATTATATACACGTGGAAAATCCTAGAGGATTAGTACCAAACTTGCACACAGTGTCACTCCCTACGAAAGCAAAGACTCGGCAGGCGATGTAACATCCCCCAATGAAAAGCAGGGGTGCCACTAGCATGTTGAGGGACAACACAATAAGTGTCAGGGGCCCAAGATTGTTCAACTGCCTCCCAGTATACATCAGGAGGATTACCAACAAACTCCTGGCTGTCTTCAAGCGGGCACTGGACAGGCACCTAAAGTCGGTACCTGACCAGCCGGGCTGTGGTTCGTACGTTGGACTGCGTGCGGCCAGCAGTAACAACCTGGTTGATCAGGCTCTGATCCAACATGAGGCATGGCTCAGACCGGGCCGCAGGGGCGTTGACCCCTGGAACTCTCTCCAGGTAAACTCAGGTCCACCTGTTCATACACTAGTGCTAAGTAAGTTTACTTGGTGCTGGTACATAATACAGTCATCATACGTGGGATAATTACCCACCAGGAAAACATAGTCAGACAAAGTAGCTGATATCCATTGTTTACCTCTGCTAGACGTGGCTGTCAACCCTGATGTACAAACACTGTCAAGTCATCCATCAACCTGTCCAAAAATTTTTGCGTTAGTAAAGTATGTTTGTGATGACAATTTTGTCTACAATACGCCAGACTTGAGCGGATTACTCTGTCTCTCTCTCAGTGTACACTTAAGTGCCCCGTGGCCTGGTGGCTAAGGTTCTCGCTTCACGCGGTGTGTTCGGGTTCGATTCCCAGCGAGGGTAAAATCTAATCTTACCTAACCTAACTTTACCTAACCTAACCTAACCAAAAAAACCTTACCCCCAACCTAACAGCATTCCTAATCTAACCTTACCTAACCCAACCTAACCTAACCTAGCATAACAAACCTTAACCAACCTTACCTACAACGCAACCAACCTCAAATTCCATTACTTAAGACAAGATAGAAGCTGGGACACTGATGGTCTTGCTGCAGTGACGTAACACTCGGTACATAAATTATACTCACATAACACTCAGTACATGAATTATCCCCATAACACTCAGTACATAAAGTTATACTCACATAACACTCATACATAAAATTATACTCACATAACACTCAGTACTTAAAGTTATACTCACATAACCTCAGTACATAAAGTTATACTCACATAACACTCAGTACATAAAGTTATACTCACATAACACTCAGTACATAAGTTATACTCACTAACACTCAGTACATGAAATTATACTCACATAACACTCAGTACATAAGTTATACTACATAACACTCAGTACATAAAGTTATACTCACATAACACTCAGTACATAAAGTTATACTAACATAACACTCAGTACATAAAGTTATACTCACATAACACTCAGTACATGAAGTTATACTACATAACACTCAGTACATAAAGTTATACTCACATAACACTCAGTACATAAAGTTATACTCACATAACACTCAGTACATAAAGTTATACTAACATAACACTCAGTACATAAGTTATACTCACATAACCTCAGTACATGAAGTTATACTCACATAACACTCGGTACATGAAGTTATACTCATAACACTCAGTACATAAAGTTATACTACATAACACTTTAGTCATGAGTTATACTCACATAACACTCAGTACATGAAGTTATACTACATAACCTCAGTACATAAAGTTATACTCACATAACACTCAGTGCATGAAATTATACTCACATAACACTCAGTACATGAAGTTATACTCACATAACACTCAGTACATAAAGTTATATTACATAACACTCAGTACATGAAGTTATACTCACATAACACTCAGTACATGAAGTTATACTCACATAACACCAGTACATGCAGTTATACTCACATAACACTCAGTACATGAAGTTATACTCACATAACACTCAGTACATAAAGTTATACTCACATAACACTCAGTACTTAAAGTTATACTCACATAACACTCAGTACATAAAGTTATCTCACATAACATCAGGGACATAAAGTTATACTCATAACACTCGTACATAAAGTTATACTCAATAACACTCAGTACATGAAGTTATACTCCATAACACTCAGTACATAAGTTATACTCATAACCTCAGTACATAAAGTTATACTCACATAACATCAGTACATAAAGTTATACTAACATAACACTCAGTACATAAAGTTATACTCACATAACACTCAGTACATGATGTTATACTCACATACACTCAGTACATAAAGTTATACTCACATAACACTCAGTACATAAAGTTATACTCACATAACACTCAGTACTTAAAGTTATACTCACATAACACGCAGTACATGAAGTTATACTCACATAACACTCAGTACATGAGTTATACTCATAACACTCGGTACATAAAGTTATACTCACATAACCTCAGTACATAAGTTATACTCACATAACACTCGGTACATGAAGTTATACTACATAACACTCAGTACATGAAGTTATACTCACATAACACCAGTACATGAAGTTATACTCACATAACACTCAGTACATGAATTATACTCACATAACACCCCGGTACATAAAGTTATACTCACATACATTCGTACATAAAGTTATACTACATAACACTCACGAAGTTATACTCACATAACACTCAGTACATGAAGTTATACTCACATAACATTTCGGTACATAAAGTTATATTCACATAACACGCAGTACATGAAGTTATACTCACATAACACTCAGTACATGAAGTTATACTCACATAACACTCAGTACATGAAGTTATACTCCATAACACTCAGTACATGAAGTTATACTCACATAACACTCAGTACATAAAGTTATACTCCATAACACTCAGTACATAAAGTTATACTCACATAACACTCAAGTACATGAAGTTATACTAAATAACACTCAGTACAAAAAGTTATACTCAATAACACTCAGTACATAAGTTATACTCACACCACTCGGTACATAAAGTTAATACTACATAACACTCGTACTAAAGTTATACTCACATAACACTGGTACATAAAGTTATACTCACATAACACTCAGTACATAAAGTTATACTCACATAACTCAGTACATAAAGTTATACTCATATAACACTCAGTACTAAAGTTATACTAAATACACTCCAGTACATAAAGTTATACTCACATAACACTCAGTACTTAAAGTTATACTACGTAACCTCTGTCAAAGTTATACTCACATAACACTCGTACATAAAGTTATACTCACATAAACTCTGTACGTGAAGTTACTCACATAACACTCGGTACATAAAGTTATACTTACGAAACAGAGCTCAAGATAATTATCACCAGAATAACAATCTTCCAGGGTGACTTCAAGGTGTACTCAGAGTCGCCAAGTTTACTCCTCCAGTGTTCATTCTGCTGCTGCTGCTGATACTGCTGTTGTTGCTACTGCTGCTGCTGGTACTGCTGTTGTTGCTACTGCTGTTGCTGTTGTTGCTGCTGCTGTTGTCTGCTTACTACTGAGACTACAGTTCAGTGTCTCAATGATCCCTTCTCCTCACGCGGCCGCTCACACCTTGCGTAAACATGATCTTCAACCGGATGCGAGCAGTTTAAGGAAGCAGCTGTCATAAGAAAGGAGGAACACTGCAGCAGGCCTGTTGGCCCATACTAGGCAGGTCCTTCAATTCCATCCCACTAACAGAATATTTGCTGAAACCCCAAATTTTTAATGATACTAAAGAAATAAGCTTTGATAATTCTATTTACTCATGTGCGAGTCCCACTCCAAATCCAACCCTCTCACTCATGTGTTTATCCAACCTAAATTTGAAACTACCCAAGGTCCTAACTTCAATAACCCTACTAGGCAGACTGTTCCACTCATCAACTACCCTATTTCCAAACCAATACTTTCCTATATCCTTTCTAAATCTAAACTTATCTAATTTGAATCCATTATTCGGTTCTCTCTTGGAAGATATCCTCAAGACCATATTTATATCCCTTTGTTAATACCCATTTTCCCCAATACATAAAGGAGGAGATCAAACAGACCTGAATAACTACAGGCCGATATCTAACTTACCCTTCTCTCCAAAATCTTTGAAAAATTAATTCATAGACAAATATATTCCTACCTCACCTCCAACAAAGTACTCAACCACTGTCAAATTGGATTCAGGCCTAATAAAAATACAAATGATGCCATTATACACATTTTAGAAATAATTTACACCGCCCTTGAGAAAAAGAAATCCCAGTGGGAATATTCATTGATTTACGTAAAGCTTTTGATACAGTTGACCATGATCTGTTACACCTAAAATTATCACACTATGGTATAAGAGGGCACTCCCTCAACTACCTAAAATCATACCTTTGCAACAGAAACCAATATGTGTACACAAATGGAGCTAGCCTACCACGCAAACTATTACCGTAGGTGTCCACAGGGAATGTTCTTGGCCCACTACTCTTTCTCATTTACATTAACAACCTACCAAATGCATCTCAACTACTCAAACCCATACTATTTCAGATGACACTACATACGTTATCTCAAAACCCAGACATACTAGCCAACACTGTAAATACTGAATTGCAGAAAATATCTACCTGGGATGACCAACAAACTTACTTTTCAATATTGATAAAACATATTTTATCCAGTTTGGGAACAGAGCTACAAACGCACCACTTAACATAATGATAAACGGTCCCTATCCCAAAAAATCACAAGGGGAAAATTTTTGGAATCCCCCCTT
>WNWK01017909.1:0-41277 GCA_009830355.1 Cherax destructor
GATCAGCACCTACAACACCAGCTCACTCCAGCAGCCATTGTTTTTTTCTAGCAGGAATTGTGGGAAAACAACAGTCTCTCTAAGCTCCTCCCCTCAAACAAGAACACATCACTTTGCACATCTCTAACATATCTTATGTTATTACAATGAGACATGCAACTTATAATTAGTACATAATAAAATGTGTGCATTATTTATATAACCTATTATATTGAGAAAATCAGTTTAATCAGCTCTTAAGTTTTAAGGCTGGCCAAGCCTTTAAACTCCCTAAGCAGTACTTCTGATTAATTCAATATAATTAGGCATTCATGTTATTTAATTACAACAATACATGCTGGGTTCCATAGCCCCCATAACAAGTCCATAATACCCCATAACAGTACACAACTACGATTCACTAGCAACAATACACACACACACAGGTTAACTACCCCACACACAAACTGCATAACTACGACACACACAAACTGCCTAACTCGACACACACTACCTAACCACGACAACAACGGTACCTTATACCAACTCCCTCAGTTCTAACTTCCCGTTACCATGACGACAAAGGACGCCGTTGAACCACAGCTTGAATAGTGACCAGAAATATTGATAAATTAGACACACATGCAACATCTGGGTATCTTTACTCTGTAGACGTTTCGTTAACCAGTGGCTTTATCAACACAATACAGAAGACTGGAGAGGTAGAAGATGAGGTAATTAGTCTCTCAGCATAGTTTTAGTTTGATATCTTTATTATGCACCCCATACCCATCCTGTGGGCGGTAGTCAAAAGATTACAGAGGTACATAATGGGTCCAGGGACTGGACCTCAAAGTTTGATAGCTGAGCAAGTTACAAAGGTAATGAACTCAGATGGTCACAATCATGACAAGTTACAAAGGTATTTGCAGATTACAGAGGTATATATAGGGTCCAGAGACTGGGCCCCAAAGTTTTGATAGCTGAACAAGGTACAATGGTAATTAATTCACTAGTTACAAGGTAATGAATCATGTAAGTAAATTTACTTACGTCTGTACATGGTTGCACTCATGAACAAATTATAAAGCAAAGAGCAATCTATTAGTCTACACCCAGCCACAACTGTAATGAGTTATTGGTGTAAATTTTAATTGTTGGGTCATACACACACACATATACATATACACATACATATATACACATACACACGCATACATGTATATACATACACACATACACATACACACATGTACATACACACACACACACACACACACACGTGTCAATGCTTTATTTACAGGGAACAAAGTCAGGGTATTTTTCCAGAATGGTCTGTAATATACCACTGTGGATAAAATACTTTGACATATCTTGAACATTTCTGAATGAGTAGTCTCTGAATTCATTAATTTTATCGCACTCCAGTACATAATGACGCAGGGTGTGATAATAATCCAACTGGCAAAGTTTACATCTTGTTTGGTCTACATCTGGTGGTGGTGATTTAACCTGCCAAAGATACTTGTAACCCAGACGGAGGCGGGCGGTAGTGACATCCAAGAGTCTGCTTATTTTGTTGGATGCACCATAGACATGTGGCTCCTCCTGCATGATAGAATGATGATAGATGGACTGACTGGTGTCAAACTCCCTGAGTCTTAAGTCAATAAAATTCAGTTGAAGTTCTTTTCGTATTATTGTTCTCAAACTGCTAACTGACAAGCCAAGATTGTAATCTATCCCCTCTTTGAAAGCATAAAACTTAGCCAATTTATCAGTTCTATCATGCATCTGAAGACCAATGTGAGATGGAATCCACAGCATGTGCACTCTGACTCTACTATCCAGAATCCTACCATACCTGTGCCTGGCTTCTGACACGAGCATGCTACAAGTTATACTTGATGAGTTGAGAGCATTTATGGATGACAGAGAATCAGTTACAATTAGAGAGTTAACCTTAGATACATGGACGCATTTGAGTGCAAGGAGTATGGCAAACAGTTCTGTCTGAAGGGTAGAGGCCCAGTTATTGATGCGTGCTCCAATTTCTTTAAGAGAGCCATCACTCTCTATGACAACAGCAGCACTACCAGCCGCACCAGTGGATTGGTGAACAGAACCATCAACGTAGAAGCAGGTGTTCAGTACCTTAGTCTCGATGAATCTGAAGCACTCCGAGGAGAAGTGCCCTTACATACTGGAATCAGATGTTCCTGTGACTGACAAGTTGAATACCAGTGGTATACAATACCGACACGTTGAGAAATTAGACATATGTGCAACATCAGGGTATTTACACTATCTAGAGGTCTCTCCATGCAGTGGCTTTAACAAAGCAATACAGAAAACTGATTACCTCGTCTACCTTTCCAGTCTTCCGTTTTGTATTGATAAAGCCATTTAAGGGCGAAACGTCTACAAAGTAAAGATACCCAGGTGTTGCGCATGTGTTAAATTTATCATCTTGTCGGTATTGTGTAATACTGATATTCACCAGAATTGTTGTTTGGAACCCCCAGCATGGATGACCAGTATTGTTGTTTGGAACCCCCAGCATGGATGACCAGTATTGTTGTTTGGAACCCCAGCATGGATGACCAGTATTGTTGTTTGGAACCCCCAGCATGGATGACCAGTATTGTTGTTTGGAACCCCCAGCATGGATGACCAGTATTGTTGTTTGGAACCCCATCATGGATGACCAGTATTGTTGTTTGGAACCCCAGCATGGATGACCAGTATTGTTGTTTGGAACCCCAGCATGGATGACCAATATTGTTGTTTGGAACCCCAACATGGATGACCAGTATTGTTGTTTGGAACCCCAGCATGGATGACCAGTATTGTTGTTTGGAACCCCCAGCATGGATGACCATTATTGTTGTTTGGAACCCCGGCATGGATGACCAATATTGTTGTTTGGAACCCCAGTATGGATGACCAGTATTGTTGTTTGGAACCCCAGCATGGATGACCAGTATTGTTTGGAACCCCAGCATGGATGACCAGTATTGTTGTTTGGAACCCCAACATGGATGACCAGTATTGTTGTTTGGAACCCCAGCATGGATGACCAGTATTGTTGTTTGGAACCCCAGCATGGATGACCAGTATTGTTGTTTGGAACCACCAGCATGGATGACCAGTATTGATGTTTGGAACCCCAGCATGGATGACCAGTATTGTGGTTTGGAACACCCAGCATGGATGACCAGTATTGTTGTTTGGAACCCCAGCATGGATGACCAGTATTGTTGTTTGGAACCCCAGCATGGATGACCAGTATTGTTGTTTGGAACCCCAGCATGGATGACCAGTATTGTTGTTTGGAACCCCAGCATGGATGACCAGTATTGTTGTTTCTAACCCCAGCATGGATGACCAGTATTGTTGTTTGGAACCCCAGCATGGATGACCAGTATTGTTGTTTGGAACTCCAGCATGGATGACCAGTATTGTTGTTTGGAACCCTCAGCATAGATGACCAGTATTGTTGTTTGGAACCCCCAGCATGGATGACCAGTATTGTTGTTTGGAACCCTCAGCATAGATGACCAGTATTGTTGTTTGGAACCCCAGCATGGATGAACAGTATTGTTGTTTGGAACTCCCAGCATGGATGACCAGTATTGTTGTTTGGAACCCCCAGCATGGATGACCAGTATTGTTGTTTGGAACCCCCAGCATGGATGAACAGTATTGTTGTTTGGAACTCCTAGCATGGATGACCAGTATTGTTGTTTGGAACTCCAGCATGGATGACCAGTATTGTTATTTGGAACCTCAGCATAGATGACCAGTATTGTTGTTTGGAACCCCAGCATGGATGACCAGTATTGTTGTTTGGAACCCCAGCATGGATGACCAGTATTGTTGTTTGGAACCCCAGCATGGATGACCAGTATTGTTGTTTGGAACCCCAGCATGGATGACCAGTATTGTTGTTTGGAACTCCAGCATGGATGACCAGTATTGTTGTTTGGAACCCTCAGCATGGATGACCAGTATTGTTGTTTGGAACCCCAGCATGGATGACCAGTATTGTTGTTTGGAACCCAGCATGGATGACCAGTATTGTTGTTTGGAACCCCAGCATGGATGACCAGTATTGTTGTTTGGAACCCCAGCATGGATGACCAGTATTTTGTTTGGAACCCCAAGCATGGATGAACAGTATTGTTGTTTGGAACCCCAGCATTGATGAACAGTATTGTTGTTTGGAACTCTTGAGCATTTTTGGATGACCAGTATTGTTGTTTGGAACCTCCAGCATGGATAACAGTATTGTTATTTGAACCTTTTAGCATGGATGACCAGTATTGTTGCTTGGAACCCACATGATGACCAGTATTGTTGTTTGGAATCCCATGGCATGTATGACCAATATGCTTGTTGGAAAACTCCAGCTATGGATGAACACAAGTATTGTTCTTTGGAACCTCCAGCATGGATGACCAGTATAGTTGTTTGAACCCTAGCATGGATGACCAGTATTGTTGCTTGGAATCAAGCATGGATGAACAGAATTGTTGTTTGAACCCCAGCATGGATGACCAGTATTGTTGTTTGGAACCCCAGCATGGATGACCAATATTGTTGTTTGGAACCCCAGCATGAATGACCATATTGTTGTTTGGAACTAGCATGGATGACCAGTATTGTTGTTTGGAACCCCAGCATGGATGACCAGTATTGTTGTTTGGAACCCCAGCATGGATGACCAGTATTTTTTTGGAACCCCAGCATGGATGACCAGTAATGTTGTTTGGAACCCAGCATGGATGACCAGTATTGTTGTTTGGAACCCTATCGTGGATGACCAGTATTGCTGTTTGGAACCCCAGCATGGATGACTAGAATTGTTGTTTGGAACCCCAGCATGGATGACCAGTATTGTTGTTTGGAACCCCAGCATGGATGACCAATATTGTTGTTTGGAACCCCCAGCATGAATGACTATTATTGTTGTTTGGAACCCCAGGATGGATGACCAGTATTGTTGTTTGGAACCCCAGCATGGATGTCGAGTATTTTTTTTTGGAACCCCAGCATGGATGACCAGTAATTTTTGTTTGGAACACCAGCATGGATGACCAGAATTGTTGTTTGGAACCCCAGCATGGATGACCAGTATTGTTGCTTGGAACCTTAGCATGGATGATCAGTATTGTTGTTTGGAACCCCAGCATGAATGACCAATATTGTTGTTTGGAACCCCAGCATGGATGATCAGTATTGTTGTTTTGAACCCCAGCATGAATGACCAATATTGTTGTTTTGAACCCCAGCATGGATGACCAGTATTGTTGTTTGGAACCCCAGCATGGATGACCAATATTGTTGTTTGGAACCCCAGCATGGATGACCAGTATTGTTTTTTGGAACTCCAGCATGGATGACCAGTAATGTTGTTTGGAACCCCAGCATGGATGACCAGTATTGTTGTTTGGAACCCCAGCATGGATGACCAGTATTGTTGTTTGGAACCCCAGCATGGATGACCAGTATTGTTGTTTGGAACCCCAGCATGGATGATCAGTATTGTTGTTTGGAACCCCAGCATGGATGACCAGTATTGTTGTTTGGAACCCTAGCATGGATGACCAGTATTGTTGTTTGGAACCCCAGCATGGATGACCAGTATTGTTGTTTGGAACCCCAGCATGGATGATGACCATTATTATTATTGTTTTTTGAAACGCAAGGATGGATGTTGAACAGTATTAATATAACACAAGACTTATGATTGATTACATTTGTTTCTTTCGTGCTATAGGTGACGTCTTGATGTTCTTCATTTCTTTTGCTGTAGCGAGCGAGGTACTGTAGGTAGTTGGTTGTTAACAGGAAATAAATGGAGGTAGGTCCTCCAGGGAGGTAGGGAGGTAATACAGTCTTGTCATTCCAATTCTTAAACATTTTCATCTCTGGACAAGTATGGTCGCTCATATCTGGTGACCTGATTTAATTTCTCACATGTTGTGCTGATATGTTTGATATTAGAGATAAATGTGCAATGTATGAAAATTATAGCCCATAGCTGGAATAAAATACAATAGTCTCCAAACTGGACGTGAATTTGATCAACGTTTTGTTCCTTATCAAGTCGAGTGTAACCTGGTGAAGGTCCATGACGAACCGAAACATCACCCAGTTTAGTTTCAATTCCCACTTTTTGGCTTAGGATAATAAATGAATGGTCGCTGATGAAGTGAAAGCCTGAAGAAAGCGGAAGTAGAGTGAAACTATTTTTCACTGACCGTCTTATGATGTAATAGCGTTCTTCTGACTGATCAAATATTCGAGCCATGCAGGTAAACAATAGAACACGTAACCTGACATAACAGAAGGCTTTGAATGAAACTGTCTTGCCAATACAGATCGTAAATCCTGATGACTCGTCTTACGAGATAAGGGTGGAAGTGAAACCATCCAAAAGAGTGGGGCATAATATTCATATAGATCTTTCCAGCCATTACAATCAAAGAAAGAAAAATGATTCTCCTTAATATATACTTTATGGGGACGGAGCCTGGGTTCTGTACCAGCCACAACTACCATCACCAACTGCTCTGAGACGGGGCAGTAATTAACGTACGAAGAAGCGAGCCTCCGACACTCCTTCCTCTAGATGATCCATCCACACGGGTTTACCGATTCATGGAAAGGAATTATATATGTACCTCTCTCAGTTGTTTGACCTTCACTTGTTTTGAGAGTTGCCGCGTCGGTTCAAGTTATCAAGAGACGAGTAGTTTATCCAAAACCTCTATTATTCTTTTTCATTAAATATATAAACCTCAGTCACCCTGAGACTTTTCTTAGTCGACTTCGAAGATTTTTCTCTAAATAAATTTGACACAATAAGACTTGTCAATGAGTTGTGAGGAGGGAGCGAGTATTAATGAGGCAGTGGGACAGCTCTCGTCTCCGTTTTACAATATATCATCAGAAAGGCTTCAAGGAGACAAGCGCAATTTAATTTAGTCTAACCCAACTAAGTATATTTTAGATACGTTTACAATAATTTAATAATAAACAAACACAATGAAATATATTTTTCGTTAGGTTCAGAATGATTTTTGCAAAATTATTTCATAGACAAATTTTCGATTGTCTTATATATATATATATATATATATATATATATATATATATATATATATATATATATATATATATATATATATATATATATATATATATATATATATATATATATATGTCGTGCCGATTAGGTAAAACTGGTCAATTAGCAAGAACTCATCTAAAATTAAGTTCTTTCTAAAATTTTCTCTTATACGTTTAAAGATATATTTTTTTATTTATGTTAATGTAAGAATTTATAATTTTGTACCAAGAGAAACTTTGAAAACCTACCTAACCTTATTACAACAAGCGCAATTTAATTTAGCCTAACCCAACTATACATATTTTAGATACGTTAACATTAATTTAATAATAAACAAACACAATGAAGTATATTTTTTCGTTATGTTCAGAATGATTTTGGCGAAATTATTGCATACACAAATTTTCACTTGTCTTATATGGCAAGGTGAGCGTTGCTATTTAAGCCAAAATCGCAAGTTTTACCTAATCGGCACGACATATATATATATATATATATATATATATATATATATATATATATATATATATATATATATATATATATATATATATATATATATATATACATACATGTGTGTGTGTGTAATATAATATAAAGATTTTTCATGCGTGAAGAGGTAGCGGGTGGGATGGCAGAGGGGATGGAAGAGGGAGGGGAAGTGGGATAGGAAAGGGAGAGTTCATAATAGTCTCGCTGGGTTAAAGGTTAATTCTAGTAATTAGAAGTGGTGTTGCAGAGTGACTCAAGAGTCATTAAGGCTAAGGTAATTACTGGGTTATCTTCAGCATGTAGCCAGTTAAAACTTATACAATCACCCCGTTCTCTCTGATGTGTTCATGTGCCGTCTCTCACAGCGTCACTTTACGTACGTTCCTCCCGTGGGCGTTCCCAGGACAATCACCTCTGTTATACTGGTGGTGGTGGTAGTGGGGAGAAGAACCTTCCCCCCAGGCAGCAGTTCACTACACACAAGCACCATCCACAGATAATGGTTCACTACACACAAGCACCACCCACAGATGATGGTTCACTACACACAAGCACCACCCACAGATGATGGTTCACTACACACAAGCACCACCCACAGATAATGGTTCACTACACACAAGCACCACCCACAGATAATGGTTCACTACACACAAGCACCACCCACAGATAATGGTTCACTACACACAAGCACCACCCACAGATGATGGTTCACTACACACAAGCACCACCCACAGATAATGGTTCACTACACACAAGCACCACCCACAGTTAATGGTTCACTACACACAAGCACTACCCACAGATAATGGTTCACTACACACAAGCACCACCCACAGATGATGGTTCACTACACACAAGCACCACCCACAGATGATGGTTCACTACACACAAGCACCACCCACAGATAATGGTTCACTACACACAAGCACCACCCACAGATAATGGTTCACTACACACAAGCACTACCCACAGTTAATGGTTCACTACACACAAGCACTACCCACAGGTAGTATACCTGGAGAGGGTTTCGGGGGTCAACGCCCCCGCGACTCGGTCTAAGACTAGGCCTCGTGGTGGATCAGGGTTTGATCAACGAGACTGTTATTGCTGGACGCACGCAAACTGACGTACGAACCACAGCCCGCCTGGTCTGGTACTGATTTTATTTGCCTGTCCAGCGCCTTCTTGTAGACAGCCAGGGGTCTATTGGTAATCCCCCTTATGTATGCTGGGAGGAAGTTGAACAGTCTTGGGCCCCTGACACTTACTCTTTTGTCTCTCAGTGTACTCATTGCTTTTCATTGGAGGAATGTTGCATCTCCTGCCGAGTTTTTTGTCTTCATAGGGAGTGATTTTCGTGTGCAAGTTTGGTTTTAATCCTTCTAGGATTTTCCAAGTGTATATTATCATGTATCTCTCTCGCCTGCGTTCCAGGGAATACAAATCAAAGGACTTCAACCGTTCCTAGTAATTTAGGTGCCTTATCGTACTTATGTGTGACGTGAAAGTTCTTTGTACACTCTCCATGTCAGTAATTTCGCCAGCCTTGAAGGGTGCAGTTAGGGTACAGCAGTATTCCAGCCTAGAGAGTACAAGCGATTTGAAGAGAATCATCATGGGCTTGGCGTCCCTAGTTTTGAAGGTTCTCATTATCTATCCTATCATTTTTCTAGCAGATGCAGTAGATACACTGTTGTGGTCTTTGAAAGTGAGATCCTCTGACATTATCACTCCCAGGTCCTTCACATTACTTTTTCGCTCTGTTTTAATTTCCTCAAGTTTTCCATATCTGAGTAGTTCAAATTTCTCTTCATTGAACTTCATATTGTTTTGAGTGGCCCATTTGAAGATTTGGTTGATGTTTGCTTGGAGTCTTGCAGTGTCTTCGATGTAGGACACTGTCATGGGAATTCGAGTGTCATCCGCAAAGGAAGACACGGAGCTATGGCTTACATCTCTGTCTATGTCAGATATGAGGATGAAGAATAGGATGGGAGCGAGTACTGTGCCTTGTGGAACAGAGCTTTTCACCGTAGCTGCCTCAGACTTTACTCTGTTTACTATTACACTTTGTTTTCTATTTGTTAGGAAGTTATAGATCCATCTACCAACTTTTCCTGTTATTCCTTTATAACGCATTTTGTGCGATATTACACCATGGTCACACTTATTGAAGGCTTTTGCAAAGTCTGTGTATACTACATCTGCATTTTGTTTATCTTCTATTGCATCCAGGACCTTGTTATAGTGGTCCAGTAGCTGGGACAGGTAAGAGCAACCTCCTCTAAACCTGTGTTGCCCTGGGCTGTGTAAATGATGGGTATCTAGGTGGTTGGCGATCTTGCTTCTTAGAATCCTTTCAAAGATTTTTATGATATGGGATGTTAGTGCTAACGATCTGTAGTTCTTTGCAATTGCTTTACTGCCACCTTTGTAGAGTTTGGCTATGTCTGTTGTTTTTAGTGAGTGTGGGATGACCCCTGTGTCCATACTCCCTCTCCATAGGATGGTAAAAGCACATGATAGGGGCTTCTTGCAGTTCTTGATGAACACGGAGTTCCATGAGTCTGGGCCTGGGGCAGAGTGCATGGGCATGTCATTTATTGCCTTTTCAAAGTCTTGTGATGTTAGGATAATATCGGAGATTTTTGAGATGACCAAATTTTGGGCATCGTTCATAAAGAAGTCATTTATATTGTCGATCCTTAGTCTGGGTAATGGCTTGCTGAACACTGAGTCGTATTGGAACTTTAGTATCTCACTATGTTTCTGAGAGCCTATAGAGTGTGCAGTCCGTAGTTCCTAGATGAAGAAATTAGGAAAATATTTGACATTTGCATGAAACTGTGGTATCCTAAGGTTTTTGTGGAATCTGCCTTGCTGGCAGCTAAGAAAACTTATTATAGAACAGAACCTAGGATAACACCTCAGACCAAGAATGTGCTGGTCCTCCAAAACAAAGAGAATTTATCTATCCTGCTGAATGCCCTTAAAAGATTTAATATACAAGTAGTATTTAAAAATTTACGGACTGTTAGAAGCATTCTGATAAAGAATTCACCCCAACAGCGTGTTGGTGGTGTCTACAGAATTGGTTGCAACGGTTGCAGTCTCTCCTATTTGGGACAAACGGGAAAACTACTAGAAGTGAGAATTTCCCAACACCGTTATTCGATACGTATAGCACAGGAGTCGAACGCGATTTTCAACCATATTAGAGCTTGTAATAACCCGGCAAATTGGCAGGAAGCAAGAGACATCTTCCTTGTTCCTCTTGGCTTGAAAGGAATATTTTAGAATCGGCAATTATTAAGCATGATCAGCAGTCATTATACAATATCTGTGACGGGTTGTTCAAATTTGATGCGTTTTTAGTTGAGGAAATAGTACAGTCAAAAACTGGGCTCTGATACTAATGCATTAGACTGTCTTAAATGTTGTGCCACACCGAGGAATTAGGGCCTATTTTTCCTGCAGTTTCTGAAGGTTGAACCAGAGTTTGCCTCAGAATTATGTGGGATGAATAACTGTGGCCGTCTTCTTTGTTATTACAGATGCATCCCTTTTAAATGAGTTTATTTTAATGAGCCCTGTTTCCTTTGCATAACTTTTAGAAGTCTCCCCTTTAAATGTTCCCGTTTTCTCATTTCTTTAAATGGACCCACTTCCCTGTGGGTGGCTACTCCATAATTGCCAGTGACTTCTATATAACTGACAATATATTTATGTATGTAAAGTTACTGATATCATAGTGGAATAGGAACAAATTTTTAATTATTGCCACGTTACTTTCGTTTAGGATATTACAATGTCAATGCTTGTGGGATTTTTCTAATGCTATAATATTCATCCTTCTGGCTATGGGCACTGGTATGCCTGGACCACTTCCTGTACCCTTCTCTCTCTCTCTGGTCGCTCACCATGCCCAGCCCTTCTAGGGCACGGTAGGTGCCAAGGCTGGAGCTTGCTACCATCTGCGGCTCGCAAGCCTGCCCTTCCTGTCAGCCTCTTTGGGGCGGGGAAGGTGGCAGACCAGAGGGGCCTGGCAACTATCTACCTACCTGCCTCGTGCTTGTGGGCGAATATGGGTAGGCCTGGGACCAGTTGGTCCCACCGCTGAGGGGTACCCCTCCCATGGGAGACTTCGGTCTCTGCTACTCCCACGCCAGGGAGCCGGAGCCGGGTCGCCATCAGGTAAAGACCCGGGCCGGGAGATTTCCCGGTGAATCAACACCTCCTCCTCTCTCTCTCTCTCTCTCTCTCTCTCTCTCTCTCTCTCTCTCTCTCTCTCTCTCTCTCTCTCTCTCTCACTCATTCCATTCCAGTGAAGACGTCCTTTGGGAACGTATTTGCTTGGACATCCTCCTCTTTTCCACAATTCTGCAAGCTCCTGATGATGTACTGATTGCAACACGAAAGGCATAGAGCTGTCATTCTACTCCTCCCGTGGTTGTTTTGATATATATATATATATATATATATATATATATATATATATATATATATATATATATATATATGAAAGAGAAAGAGGTGCAGTTAGTGCAATATGAGAAACTTAACAAGTATGCAGGTTTCAAGAAACATTTCAATGTCTTATCTTCAAATATAAGAGGACCAAGTCTTGCTAGGGTTGCCAACCTACCGGATCGAGGTATATATCCATTGCATAACCCCAGCCCCCAGCATGGGGTTACGAAATAAATACATATGGATGTATGTATCCATACACACACTCACACACACACAGGATTATTATTATTATAATCAAATAGAAGCGCTAAACCACAGGGGTTATACAGCGCTGCCACACACACAGGAGACATGATAACGACATACAAAATACTGCAGGGAATCGACAAGGTAGATAGTGACAGGATGTTCCAGAGAGGGAACACAGAAACAAGGGGACATAACTGGAAGATGAAGACTCAGATGAGTCAAAGGGATGTTAGGAAGCACTTCTTCAGCCATAGAGTAGTTAGGAAGTGGAATAGTCTAGGGAACGATATAGTGGAGGCGGGAACCATACATAGTTTTAAGACAAGGTATGATAAATCTCATGGAGCAGGGAAAGCAGAGACCCAGTAGCGGACAGCGAAGAGGCGGGGCCAGGAGCTGAGTCTCGACCCCTGCAACCACAACCACAACTAGGTGAGTACACACACACACACACACACACACACATATATATATATATATATATATAAACTAGAGTGGGGGTAGGGATTTTAAAATATACACCAACGTCACAAGCTACATCGTTCAATGAACTACTACCTAGGATGCTATTGACTTCTTGAGACCCTATGATCATATACTGACTCTCTTCTACACTGAACTATTTTTAACTACATTCACCATTGTCTATACTGAACTATCCGTGGTTACACTGACCTTTGTTTACAGCGAATTGTCATCAGTTGTCTAATTACACTTACTAACAGGACAAGTGTTTCCTGACTTGGGTCTTAGTCATATTATGACCCGCCACTGCAGGTTTTTGGTCATCTGACCGAGGCCTTCCACTGGCTTACCCGTCCGCCCCATGTACACACATTGTGTTGAATTGTGGAATATTGTATTACTCATGGTATATCCAGTAATAATGCAGATGTGTTTGTTTATTTTTATACAGCTGTAACATTCAAAACGTTGCATAATATTAATATTCAGTACACTTATACATAATTGAAAGGGTCACTGGGTCAAAGATTGACTCATTAAGACAGGGAGAAGCGGGTCAAAAAAGTTTGAAAACCACTTAAGTAGATATATTAAGAAAGGTAGAGCGGCGATCCCCTGACCTACTGTCCTGTCTCGTTCACAGGTGTTGTTGCGAGTTACTGTCCTGTCTCGTTCACAGGTGTTGTTGCGAGTTACTGTCCTGTCTCGTTCACAGGTGTTGTTGCGAGTTACTGTCCTGTCTCGTTCACAGGTGTTGTTGCGAGTTAATGTCCTGTCTCGTTCACAGGTGTTGTTGCGAGTTACTGTCCTGTCTCGTTCACAGGTGTTGTTGCGAGTTAATGTCCTGTCTCGTTTACAGGTGTTGTTGCGAGTTACTGTCCTGTCTCGTTCACAGGTGTTGTTGCGAGTTAATGTCCTGTCTCGTTCACAGGTGTTGTTGCGAGTTACTGTCCTGTCTCGTTCACAGGTGTTGTTGCGAGTTAATGTCCTGTCTCGTTCACAGGTGTTGTTGCGAGTTACTGTCCTGTCTCGTTCACAGGTGTTGTTGCGAGTTAATGTCCTGTCTCGTTCACAGGTGTTGTTGCGAGTTACTGTCCTGTCTCGTTCACAGGTGTTGTTGCGAGTTACTGTCCTGTCTCGTTCACAGGTGTTATTGCGAGTTACTGTCCTGTCTCGTTCACAGGTGTTGTTGCGAGTTTCTGTCCTGTCTCGTTCACAGGTGTTGTTGCGAGTTACTGTCCTGTCTCGTTCACAGGTGTTGTTGCGAGTTACTGTCCTGTCTCGTTCACAGGTGTTGTTGCGAGTTACTGTCCTGTCTCGTTCACAGGTGTTGTTGCGAGTTACTGTCCTGTCTCGTTCACAGGTGTTGTTGCGAGTTACTGTCCTGTCTCGTTCACAGGTGTTATTGCGAGTTATTGTCCTGTCTCGTTCACAGGTGTTATTGCGAGTTACTGGGACGTGAGGAAGTGTATCAAACACTTGGAGAACAAAAAAAAAATATTGACTACCAAACATCTTTTCCATCGTCAAATTCCTTCCTAAGGAATCTATTAAGCCACTAAGACAATCACATAATTTTTCGAGGATGAAATGGACTGGCAAATTGCAACTATTTAAACTTCAAGAAATCTTTCGATAGAGTTTCTCATGAGAAAGTGATCAGCAAACTTTAAATAGGAAGAATAGGTGAGGAATTTTCTGTTTAAAAGTCAAATGTAAACAGTGACATGAGGTATTCTCTCCTTATAGGATAATTTCACCACCGGGGTTCCACATGACTCGGTGTTTGCACCGATATTTTTGCTAATTTATATAAAACCCTTTCAAGAATTGATAAAGAAAATAACTGTAAAGGTTTGAGGGTGACCCTTTACAATATAACAGAACAGAAATGACCGAGTATCCCTGGAGGATGACCTGGAGAGACTGGACAAGTGAAGTAAGAGATGGAGGATGACCTGAAGAGACTGGACAAGTGAAGTAAGAGTTGGAGGATGACCTGAAGAGACTGAACAAGTGAAGTAAGAGAGGGAGGATGACCTGAAGAAACTGGACAAGTGAAGTAAGAGATGGAGGATGACCTGAAGAGACTGAACAAGTGAAGTAAGAGATGGAGGATGACCTGAAGAGACTGAACAAGTGAAGTAAGAGATGGAGGATGACCTGAAGAGACTGGACAAGTGAAGTAAGAGATGGAGGATGACCTGAAGAGACTGAACAAGTGAATTAAGAGATGAAGGATGACCTGAAGAGACTGGACAAGTGAAGTAAGAGATGTAGATGAATGGTTCAGAGAACCGACAAGTTATAAATTAGACACATATGCAACATTTGGGTATCTTTATTGAGGAAACATTTCGCCACACAGTGGCTTCATCAGTCCAATACAAAGTAGAAAGGTGTAAGGAGAGTAGGAGTTTTTAGGTAATCAGTCCCTCGGCCTGGCGTCGATGTGTTCAGTAAATCAATCTTGTAGAAATGACAGCATATGTCCGTAGAGGGGGCTTATATACTGTAGTCAGGTGAGGTGAAGCAGCAAGAGGCGGGGTCATAGTGGTACCATCCACTAGTCGAAGTAGGTCTTCGTCCAAAGGTTGGACAAGTGTTGAAGAATTCGTTTGTATTAAGATCCCAAGATGTTGCTGTGTCAGACAGGGTGTAGATGAATGGTTCAGAGAACCGACAAGTATATTAACACTATGCAACATTTGGGTATCTTTATTGAGAAGTTTCGCCACACAGTGGCTTCATCAGTCAATACAAAGTAGAAAGGTGTAAGGAGAGTAGGAGTTTTAGGTAATCAGTCCCTCGGCCTGGCGTCGATGTGTCAGTCCATCAATCTTGTAGAAATGACAGCATAGTCCGTAGAGGTGGCTTATATACTGTAGTCAGGTGAGGTGAAGCAGCAGGAGGCGGGTCATAGTGGTACCATCCACTAGTCGAGTAGGTCTTCGTCCAAAGGTTGGACAAGTGTTGAAGAATTCGTTTGTATTAAGATCCCAAGATGTTGCTGTGTCAGACAGGGTGTAGATGAATGGTTCAGAGAACCGACAAGTTATAAATTAGACACATATGCAACACATATGTGCAACAGTCCAATACTTTGTATTGACTGATGAGCCACTGTGGCAAAGTTGCCTCAATAAAGATACCCAAATGTTGCATATGTGTCTAATTTATAACTTGTCGGTTCTCTGAACCATTCATCTACACCCTGTCTGACACAGCAACATCTTGGGATCTTAATACAAACGAATTCTTCAACACTTGTCCAACCTTGGACGAGACCTACTCGACTAGTGGATGGTACCACTATGACCCGCCTCCGCTGCTTCACCTCACCTGACTACAGTATATAAGCCACCTCTACGGACATATGCTGTCATTTCTACAAGATTGATGGACTGAACACATCGACGCTAGGCCGAGGGACTGATTACCTAAAAACTCCTACTCTCCTTACACCTTTCTACTTTGTATTGGACTGATGAAGCCACTGTGTGGCGAAACGTTTCCTCAATAAAGATACCCAAATGTTGCATATGTGTCTAATTTATGAAGTAAGAGATGAAGGATGACCTGAAGAGACTGGACAAGTGAAGTAAGAGATGGAGGATGACCTGAAGAGACTGAACAAGTGAAGTAAGAGTTGGAGGATGACCTGAAGAGACGGAACAAGTGAAGTAAGAGTTGGAGGATGACCTGAAGAGACGGAACAAGTGAAGTAAGAGTTGGAGGATGACCTGAAGAGACGGAACAAGTGAAGTAAGAGATGGAGGATGACCTGAAGAGACGGAACAAGTGAAGTAAGAGTTGGAGGATGACCTGAAGAGACGGAACAAGTGAAATAAGAGTTGGAGGATGACCTGAAGAGACGGAACAAGTGAAGTAAGAGATGGAGGATGACCTGAAGAGACAGAACAAGTGAAGTAAGAGTTGGAGGATGACCTGAAGAGATTGGAAAAGTGAAGTAAGAGATGAAGGATGACCTGAAGAGACTGGACAAGTGAAGTAAGAGATGGAGGATGACCTGAAGAGACTGGACAAGTGAAGTAAGAGATGAAGGATGACCTGAAGAGACTGGACAAGTGAAGTAAGAGATGGAGGATGACCTGAAGAGACTGAACAAGTGAAGTAAGAGATGAAGGATGACCTGAAGAGACTGAACAAGTGAAGTAAGAGATGAAGGATGACCTGAAGAGACTGGACAAGTGAAGTAAGAGATGGAGGATGACCTGAAGAGACTGAACAAGTGAAGTAAGAGATGAAGGATGACCTGAAGAGACTGGACAAGTGAAGTAAGAGATGGAGGATGAAACTGAATGTGAATAAGTGAAAACAGGTCACACGAAAACTTCAGACAAAGTTAACATTGAGAAAATGTTGTCATCGGAGGATCATAAACATCAAGTATTACTGACTATTAAAAAAAAAAGTTTTTTTAAAAAATATTAAAATAAATCGCCTTGAGATATACGGCTGTGAAAATACCCGGATACTATAATTAACATTCGTTCAGTCAACATTGGAATATCAAGCGGCCGTATGATGTACCCAATTAAAAAAAAAAAAATGTGAACATAGAAAAAAAAAAGTTATAATCACAAAAGCGGTAAACCCGTGCGGGGTTATTCACCGTTACACAATATTTCAGATATGAACTACTGAATGACTACTAGAACTTAAATAATACGACATACCAAGAATAGCTAAAGAAATTAGACATGACATCATAACCACGTCTATAAAATTATCAAAAGACGCCATAAAATTAATAAGCAAGATTTCCCAGCATCCTTACCAGCGAGAAGAAGCCATAGAAAGACGTAGAGAATGTCAGAGGAGGAGGGAGTGTCACAAGAGGGGAGGGAGTGTCACAAGAGGGGAGGAAGTGTCAAAAGAGGGGACGGAGTGTTACAAAAGGGGAAGGAGTGTTACAAGAAGGGATGGAGTGTCACAAGAGGGGAGGGAGTGTCACAAGAGGGGAGGAAGTGTCACAAAAGGGGAGGGAGTGTCACAAGAGGGGAGGAAGTGTCACAAGAGGGGAGGGAGTGTCCCAAGAGGGGACGGAGTGTCACAAGAGGGGAGGAAGTGTCACAAGAGGGGAGGGAGTGTCCCAAGAGGGGACGGAGTGTCACAAGAGGGAGGGAGTGTCACAAAAGGGAGGGAGTGTTACAAGAGGTGAGGGAGTGTTACAAGAGGGAGGAAGTGTCACAAGAGGGGAGGAAGTGTCACAAGAAGGGAGGGAGTGTCAAAGAGGGAGGAAGTGTCACAAGAGGGAGGGAGTGTCACAAGAGGGAGGGAGTGTCACAAGAGGGGAGGGAGTGTCACAAGAGGGAAGGGAGTGTCACAAGAGGGGAGGGAGTGTTACAAGAGGGGAGGGAGTGTCACAAGAGGGGAGGGAGTGTCACAAGAGGGGAGGAAGTGTCACAAGAGGGGAGGGAGTGTCAAAGGGAGGGAGTGTCACAAGAGGGAGGGAGTGTCACAAGAGGGGAGGGAGTGTTACAAGAGGGAGGGAGTGTCACAAAGGGGAGGAGTGTCACAAGAGTGGAGGGAGTGTCACAAGAGGGAAGGGAGTGTCACAAGATGGGAGGGAGTGTCACAAGAGGGGAGGAAGTGTCACAAGAGGGGAGGGAGTGTTACAAGAGGAGAGGGAGTGTTACAAGAGGGAGGAAGTGTCGCAAGAGGGGAGGGAGTGTCACAAGAGGGGAGGGAGTGTCACAAGAGGGGAGGGAGTGTCACAAGAGGGGAGGGAGTGTCACAAGAGGGAAGGGAGTGTCACAAGAGGGGAGGGAGTGTCACAAGAGGGAAGAAAGTGTCACAAGAGGGGAGGAAGTGTCACAAGAGTTGAGGGAGTGTCACAAGAGGGGAGGAAGTGTCACAAGAGGGAGGAAGTGTCACAAGAGGGGAGGAAGTGTCACAAGAGGGAGGGAGTGTCACAAGAGGGGAGGGAGTGTCAAGAGAGGAAGGAGTGTTACAAGAGGGGAGGGAGTGTCACAAGAGGGGAGAGAGTGTCACAAGAGGGGAGGGAGTGTTACAAGAGGGGAGGGAGTGTCACACGAGGGGAGGGAGTGTTACAAGAGTGGAGGGAGTGTCACAAGAGGGGAAGGAGTGTCACAAGAGGGAAGGGAGTGTCACAAGGAGGAAGGGAGGTAGTAGATGCTACAGCCTCAGCAAACTTTATAGTATAACTATATGGTAAACACCGAAGTTGAGACACTACATGCTGAGCTCTGCTCCTGTAGCTAGAGGGGTAATAATAATAATAATAATAATAATAATAATAATAATAATAATAATAATAATAATAATAATAATAATAATAATAAAAATAATAATAATAAAAATAATAATAATAATAATAATAATAATAATAATAATAATATCTTTACTTCTACAAGTACATGTTGAAGATATACAGGCCTAGCTGACATCAATGACATACTACTATATAGAAAGCCACTTGTTATGCAGAGCATTTCGGGCAAATTTGCTCAGTTTTGTCCCAGGATGCGACCCACACCAGTCAACTAACACCCAGGTACCCATTATATACTGATGGGTGAACATAGACAGCAGGTGTCTTATGGAAACACGTCCTAATCTTTTCCAGCCGTACCGGGGAGTCGATCTCCGGACCTCAGTGTGTGAGGTGAGTGCGCTAGCGTAAATTGGCTTCATATTTATAAAGACTTAGACTCAGGTCACACACACACACACACACACATAGAGGAGTAGGATGGAAAAAGCCAGGCTACAAAATTGGGGACTACACATGTATGAGGAAGTTCCTGCAAGAGGTTCAGTGGGAAAGCTTATAAACAGCAAAATGCAAGGAGGCAGAGGAAAGGTTTGTTCGCAAGGGCGACATAAATATTGAGAAGACCAGAACGAGCCCTTGGTTCACCCAAAGGTGTAGGTAGGCAAAAACTAAGTGTGCTAGAGAAAAAAGTACAGAAGACAAAGGACCCAGGAAAATAAAGAGATTAGTCGAAAAGCCAGAAACGAGTATGCGTAGATAGAGGGAGGCCCAGAGACAGTACGAAAAAACATAGCAGCAGAAGCCAAATCTGACCCGAAGCTGTTGTATAGCAACATCAGGAGGAAAACAACAGTCAAGGATCAAGTAATCAGGCTGAGGAAGGAAGGTGGGGAGCTCACTAAGTAAACTTGATACTTCAAAGGCGGTGGGACCGGACACCTCTCCATGGGTCCTTAGAGAGGGAGCAGAGACGCTGTGTGTGCCACTAACAACAACAATCTTCAACACATCCATTGAAGCTGGGCATCTACCTGAGGTATGGAAGACTGCAAATGTAGTCCCAGTTTTTAAGAAAGGAGACAGAAACGAGGCACTAAACTATAGACCAGTGTCACTGATGTGTATAGTGTGCAAAGTCATGGAGAAGATTATCAGGAGGAGAGTGGTGGAGCACCTAGAAAGGAACAAGCTTATAAACGACAACCAGCACGGTTTCAGGAAGGAAATCCTGTGTCACAAACCTATTGGAGTTTTATGACAAGGTAATGGAAGTAAGACACGAGAGAGTGCAAAAGCTGGAGGATCAGGCACACATAATAGGAAACTCACTACAATGGATCAGAGAATATCTGACAGGGAGGCAACAATGAGTCATGGTATGTGGCGAGGTGTCAGAGTGGGCACCTATGACGAGCGGGTTTCCATAAGGGTTAGTCCTTGGACCAGTGCTGTTTTTGGTATGTGTGAATGACATGACGGAAAGGATAGATTCAGAAGTGTCCCTGTTTGCAGATGATGTGAAGTGAATGAGGAGAATTAAATCGGATGAGGATCAGGCAGGACTACAAAGAGACCTGGACAGGCTGCAAGCTTGGTCCAGCAACTGGCTTCTCGAATTTAACCCCCCCAAATGCAAAGTCATGAAGATCGGGGAAGGACAAAGAAAACCGCAGACAGAGTATAGGCTAGGTTGCCAAAGACTGCAAACCTCACTCAAGGAAAAGGATCTTAGGGTGAGTATAATACCGAACACATATGCTGCAGCATATTGGCGCCTGTCAAACCTAAGAATAGTGTTCCGATACCTCAGCAAGGAATCATTCAAGACTCTGTACACCTTGTACGTCAGGCCCATATTGGAGTATGCAGCACCAGTTTGGAACCCACACCTGGCCAAGCACGTCAGGAAACTAGAGAAAGGGCAAAGGTTTGCAACGAGACTAGTCCCCGGAGCTAAGGGGCATGTCCTACGAGGAGAGGTTAAGAGAACTCGACCTGACGACACTGGAGGACAGGAGGGACAGGTATTCCGACATATAAAATGCTGAGAGGAATTGACAAGGTGGATAGAGACAGGTTGTTCCAGAGATGGGACACAGCAACAAGGGGTCACAATTGAAGACTCAGATGTCACAGGGATGTTAGGAAGTATTTCTTCAGCCATAGAGTTGTCAAGAAGTGGAATAGTCTGGAAAGTGAGGTAGTAGAGGCAGGTACCATACATATCTTTAAGAAGAGGTTTTATAAAGCCCATGGAGCAGGGAGAGTGTAGACCTAGTAGCGACCAGTGAAGAGGAGCTGTGACTCGACCCTACAACCACAATTAGGTGAGTACACACTCACATACACACACACAGTTGTAGCAATAACCACTAACCATGGCTGGTCCTGGTAATACCCGGGTCTTCATTACCTTCCACTTGAAGCTGGAGAACCTCGGATATTGGTTACTGACGGTAGTGTAGCTGGGGCTCCACCACCCCTCCCTCACCCCCTCCCTAACCCTCACCCTCCCTCACTACCCTTCACCCCCTCCCACACCCTCATCCCCTCCCTCACCCCTCCCTCTTCCCTCCCCACCCTATCCCTAACTCCCTCTCTCTACTTCCTTCACTCTACCTTTTCCCCCTCAGTACTTCCTTCTCCCTCCCTCTCTCATCCTCCCTTCATCCCTCTCTTCCTCGTTTTGTCATCCTCTCTTGCGCCCATTCATTCCCCTTACTACCTCCCTCCCTTATCTCTCCCTTTCGTGTTTTCACTTCCTCTCCCTCCTATTCTTCCCTTTTATTCTCCCCCTACCCTCTCTCTTCATAGCCTTCCCTCCCTCTCCGTCTCCCTTTCCTCACAAGCATTCCCCCATTGCCCCCTTCCCATCCATTCCTCCCCATCCTTTCCCATCTCTTCTTCCCCATTATTTCCTTCCTCCCCCATCTCACTCTCTCCCCCAGCCTTTCCTCTCAGCAGAGAATCATGCCAGTAGAATCAAGCAAATCAGGCTAGAGATGAAAGTCAAGTCTAGGTTACGTTAGATTAGGTTAGGTTAGGTTTGGTTAGATTAGATTAGTTAGGTTAAATTAGGTTAGGTTAGGTTAGAATATTGTTGATTAGATTAGGTTAGATTAGGTTAGTTTAGGTTAGATTAGGTTAGGTTACGTTACGTTAGATTAGGTTAGGTTAGGTTAGGTTAGGTTAGGTCAGGAAACAAGAAAAATGTTTTCTGACGCGGGTCTTAGTCATACGATGACCCGCCATTGGAGTTTTGGTCATCTGACCGAGGCCTTCTGCTGGCTTACTATTCAACCCCCTTTTAAAATTGATATTCAGGTCTAGGGACTGGGAGAGAGAGAGAGAGAGAGAGAGAGAGAGAGAGAGAGAGAGAGAGAGAGAGAGAGAGAGAGAGGAGAGATTTAGGGAAGAGAGAACCAGGATTGAGGGTTGGGTTGAGAGAACCAGAACTGGGAATGAAAGAACCAGAACTAAGGTTGAGAGAACCAGTATTGGGACTGGGAGAGAGAGTTTGTGTTCACTGTGAAGATAATGAACACTTCAGGAACTCATTTTGTTTACTGTGAACATGATCAACACTTCAGAAGGTGGTCACTATTAGTAGTCATTGAGAAACATTCCCATATACACTCAGACGCAGCCGTCATGCCTTAATGTCTTTAAGGCTATAGGTTACGTGTTCGCCACCATTAAAGAAAACTTTAATCTTTTTATTAGAGATTTGAGCAAACTTTCATCATGTATACACTGCAACACACACATACACACACACAAACTTGGTGTTTATGTCCAGTGAGACTCAACTTCTTGTAGCTCACTCAGCTCACAGACTGAGTGTCCGGCTGGCCCTGTTGACCTAGCAGTAAGTAGGTACCCCGGTGTTAGTCGACTGTTGTGGGTCGCAACCTGAGGGGTGGTAGTATGCCTTAGATAAGGCTGGGCTTTGAAATGAGTTGAGGTAGGATAACAGCTCTTACCATGTAAAATTGATCTGTGTACAAAAACAAACAGGGTTAGTGGTGAATTTTTTTTATGGGAACGGGGGGGGGAGGGGGGGGAGCGATGCTGCTGTCCAAATTTTGCTACAGATATTTGATTCAAGCTGCTGAAGATAATTATAATAATCATAATTGTAATTGATTACAGAAACCATATTTATAATTTCAGTGTTGTGTCTCCCGGTTTTTTTTGATGGCACATATCTCAATGTTTACACCAAGAGTCGTATTTCCTCGGTAGTTTGTCCTGTGCTTCCCTATCTTCGGTCTCCCTCCTGCCTGCCCTTCCCCTCACTTAATTTAAATGTTCGTGAACTGAATGACTCAGACTGGACAAGAATATTGAAAATTACTCTGAGATTATATTCAGAGAGCAATAAACTCTCCTCGATGTTTGGAGAACATTGAGAGTCGTCCACAGATATTTATCGGGAAGACATTGGTCTGACTTGGTGTGGATGTTTTCTTGTTTCACCTCTGCACATCGCTGCAATAATTCCCAAATCTTTTTTTGTTTCGATGACTGGCTCTTTTTATTTACCAGATCAGCATTTATTGAGGTGCCATAATTCTTTTATTTTGTGGCTTTTTGAAAAGGCCGGTCACCAGTCCAGGTGAGATCCACCTTTCCTGTCAATAAATGAATGTTAATTTTCTTTACCTTTGTAGATCCGAGGAACTTCTTTTTCTTTTTTTTTACCCTCCTAGACATGGTCAATATTTCAACCTGGGTCACTAGTGTTGTGGCTCAGCACAGCTAACGCTGAAGTGGCAACGTTAAACGAGCAAAACTGGAGACTTAGTTATCTGGTTCTATACACTCGCCCAAGTCTCCTGGAGCGTTATTACGTCCACGGAAGTATGCTCCGAGGAGCAGAGAGCACGCTCGAGGGTCACTTACAACTCTCTACCAATTACGCATACTCAAATCGGATATATTTCACTATTAAATTGAAGCTGAGCGGCGATTCGTCCATGTGTCCTGCTTCTTGTCGCTGGTCGCTACCCCGAGTTTGTTGTGAGGTGGATCCTGACTTAAATATCTCTTTAACTCTCTGAATCATACCTGTTGTTTGGCTTTAGGTGTTTTCAGGGATCATCGCCCTAACTGCAAGGTCCCAGACTAGTTATCCCATTGCTGCATATAAACAGCTGCAACCACTACAGCCCAGCTGATCAGAATTTTGTGTATGAACATACCAAGTTTCTGCGTAAAAACAGTGAGAAAGACACCATTTGCAAGATAACTTTTATTGCGACATTTCAGCGAGGACTGGACTTCATGAAGCATGCACGATTTAATGAATCTCTACCTATAAAGATGACTTGCATTATTTTTCTCACCACGACCGCGAGACTAAACGAGGAATCGTTGTGGGTATTTTGTCTCCTCAACCTCAAGCTTTATGTTAATTGTTGTTTAGCTTACTGACTGCAAACGTAGTGTTGATGTTGGTAAGGTGGGTAGAATTGAGACGGCCGATGACTAGATGCGCTTTATTGTGTAGGTTCACACGGGCAGAAAACGTGAAGGGACCTGAAGCCAGCTTGGAGAGAACCCTCTTCAATGAGGTAGGCCGGAGAAGTGAGAAAGAAACATGGAGGAGCAGACTGACGTGGGTATGCCTAAATATGAAAGGAACAGAGTATAGGCTGTCTACATCCGCTCGGCCACCTTCCGCGTGTCGTCTCGACATGACAATACTGGCGGGCACGAAGGTGTAAGAGAGTGCTGATATACCAGTGCTGATATACCAGCGCTGATGTACCAGCGCTGATATACCAGCGCTGATATACCAGCGCTGATATACCAGCACTGATATACCAGCGCTGATATACCAGCACTGATATACTACATATATATATTTTTTTTTTTTTTTTTTCAACAAGTCGGCCGTCTCCCACCGAGGCAGGGTGACCCAAAAAGAAAGAAAATCCCCAAAAAGAAAATACTTTCATCATCATTCAACACTTTCACCACACTCATACATAATCACTGTCTTTGCAGAGGAGCTCAGATACGACAGCTGAGAAAAGTCCCTCCCAGCTGTCACTATCTCAGACCCCTCCTTTAAAGTGCAGGCATTGTACTTCCCATTTCCAGGACTCAAGTCCAACTAAATCAATTAACTTGTTTCCCTGAATCCCTTCACAAAATGTTACCCTGCTCACATTCCAACAGATCATGTTCCAAAAACCATTCGTCTCCATTCACTCCTATCTGACACGCTCACACATGCTTGCTGGAAGTCCAAGCCCCTCGCCCACAAAACCTCCTTTACCCCTTCCCTCCAACCTTTTCTAGGACGACCCCTACCCCGCCTTCCTTCCCCTACAGATTTATACGCTCTCCAAGTCATTCTACTTTGATCCATTCTCTCTAAATGAAAAAACCACCTCAACAACCCCTCTTCAGCCCTCTGACAAATACTTTTAGTAACTCCACACCTCCTAATTTCCACATTCCGAATTTTCTGCATAATATTTACACCACACATTGCCCTTAGACAGGACATCTCCACTGCCTCCAGCCTCCTCCTCGCTGCAGCATTTGCAACCCATGCTTCACACCCATATATGAGTGTTGGTACCACTATACTTTCGTACATTCCCTTCTTTGCCTCCATGGATAACGTTTTTGTCTCCACAGATACCTCAATGCACCACTCACCTTTTTCCTTCATCAATTCTATGGTTAACCTCATCCTTCATAAACCCATCCGCTGACACGTCAACTCACAAATATCTGAAAACATTTACTTCTTCCATAATCCCTCTCTCCAATGTGATATCCAATTTTTCTTTATTTAAATCGTTTGATACCCTCATCACCTTACTCTTATCTATGTTCACTTTTAACTTTCTACCTTTACACACTCTCCCAAACTCGTCCACTAACCTTTGCAACTTTTCTTTAGAATCTCCCATAAGCACAGTATCATCAGCAAAAAGTAACTGTGTCAACTCCCATTTTGCATTTAATTCTCCATAATTTAATCCCACCCCTCTCACCAACCCTAGCATTTACTTCTTTTACAACCCCATCTATAAATATATTAAACAACCATTGTGACATTACACATCCCTGTCTAAGACCTACTTTTACCGGAAGTAATCTCCCTCTCTCCTACACACCCTAACCTGAGCCTCACTATCCTCATAAAAACTCTTTACAGCCTTCAGTAACTTACTACCTATTCCATACACTTGCAACATTTGCCACATTGCTCCCCTATCCACTCTATCATATGCCTTTTCTAAATCCATAAATGCAATAAAAACTTCTCTACCTTTATCTAAATACTGTTCACATATATGCTTCACTGTAAACACTTGATCTACACATCCCTATCCACTCTAAAGCCTCCTTGCTCATCTGCAATCCTACTCTCTGTCTTACCTCTAATTCTTTCAATAATAACCCTGCCATACACTTTACCTGGTATACTCAGTAAACTTATTCCCTATAATTTTTACACTCTCTTTTATCCCCCTTCCCTTTATATAAAGGAACTATACATGCTCTCTGCCAATCCCTAGGTACCTTCCCTCTTTCATACATTTATTAAACAAAAATACCAACCACTCCAGCACTATATCCCCCTCTTTTAACATTTCTGTCATGATTCCGTCAATTCCAGCTGCTTTACCCCTTTCATTCTACGTAATGACTCACGCACCTCCCCACACTCACATCCTGCTCTTCTTCACTCCTAAACGATGTTGTACCTCCCTGGCCAGTACATGAATTACCGCCTCCCTTTTTCATCGACATTTAAAAGTTCCTCAAAATATTCCCGCCATCTACCCAATACCTCCAGCTCCCCATCTACTAACTCCCTACTCTGTTTTTAACTGACAAATCCATTCGTTCCCCAGGCTTTCTTACCTTGTTTATCTCACTCCAAAATTTGTTCTTGTTTTCAGCAAAATTTCTTGACAGAGCCTCTCCCATTCTTTCATCCGCTCTTCTTTTGCACTCTCTCAAAACTCTCTTCACCTTTCTTTTACTCTCCACATACTCTGCTCTTCTATTAACACTTCTGTTTTGTAAAAACCTCTCATAAGCTTCCTTTTTCTCTTTTATCACACCCTTTACTTCTTCATTCCACCACTCACTCCTCTTTCCTCCTGCACCCACCCTCCTATAGCCACAAACTTCTGCCCCACATTCTAATACTGCATTTTTAAAACTATCCCAACTCTCTTTAACCCCCCCACTACTCCTACTTGCACTAGCCCACCTTTCTGCCAATAGTTGCTTATATCTCACCCTAACTTCCTCCTCCCTTAGTTTATACACTTTTACCTCTCTCTTACTTGCTGTTGCCATTTTTTTTTGTCCCATCTACCTTTTACTCTAACTGTAGCTACAACCAAATAATGATCTGATATATCCGTTGCCCCTCTATAAACATGTACATCCTGAAGCCTACTCATCAACCTTTTATCCACCAATACATAATCCAACAAACTACTTTCCTTACGTGCTATATCATACCTTGTATATTTATTTATCCTCTTTTTCATAAAATATGTATTACTTATTACCAAACCTCACACACACACAACCCGCACATATAAAAGAGAGGAGCTCCTCTCTTTTATATGTGCGGGTTGTGTGTGTATTGTTCCAGTCACGGTATTGTGCCTTTTTGTTATTTACCAAACCTCTTTCTACACATAGCTCAATTAATGGTTCCCCATTTACATTTACCCCTGGCACCCCAAATTTACCTACTACTCCATCCACAACATTTTTACCCACTTTAGCATTAAGATCCCCAACCACAATTACTCTCTCACTTGGTTCAAAACTCCCCACACACTCACTCAACATTTCCCAAAATCTCTCTCTCTCCTCTACACTTCTCTCTTCTCCAGGTGCATAAACACTTACTATAACCCACTTTTCACATCCAACCTTTATTTTACTCCACATAATCCTTGAATTTATACATTTATATTCCTTCTTTACCTGCCATAACTGATTATTCAACATTATTGCCACTCTTTCTTTAACTCTAACTCTATTTGAAACCCCTGATCTAATCCCATTTATTTCTCCCCACTGAAACTCTCCTACCCCTTCAGCTTTGTCTCACTTAAAGCCAGGACATCCAGCTTCTTTCATTCATAACATCTACAATCATCTCTTTCTTATCATTCGCACAACATCCACGCACATTCAAACATCCCCTTTGACGGTTTTCTTCTTCTTTTAGTAAGCTATACAGGAAAAGGGGTTACTAGCCATTGTTCCCGGCATTTTAGTTGACTTTTACAACACGCATGGCTTACAGAGGAAAGATTCTTATTCCACTTCCCCATGGATATGAAAGGGAAAAGCAATAAGAACAAGAACTATTAAGATAAAATCAAAGAAAACTCAGATGAGTGTGTATACATAAACGTGTACATGTTTGCGTAGTGTGACCTAAGTGTAAGTAGAAGTAGCAAGACGTACCTGAAATCTTGCATGTTTATGAGACAGAAAAAAGACACCAGCAATCCTACCATCATGTAAAACAGTTTCAGGTTTCTGTTTCACAGTCACCTGGCAGGATGGTAGTACCTCCCTGGGTGGTTGCTGTCTACCAACCTACTACCTACAAATTATATATATATATATATATATATATATATATATATATATATATATATATATATATATATATAAACACGCTGGTCGTCTCCCATCGAGGCAGAGTGACTCGAAAAAGAAACAGTTTCACTATCATTCACACTATCACTGTCTTGCCAGAGACATGCAGATACGACAATTTAGATGTCACTCTAAACAGCAAATATCCCAGGCTCCTCTTTCAGAGTGCAGGCACTACTTCCCACCTCCAGGACTGAATCCGGCTATCCGGTTTCTCTGAATCCCTTCACAAAATATTACCCTGCTCACACTTCAACAGTTCGTCAAGTCCCAAAAACCATTCGTCTCCACTCACTCCTATCTAACACGCTCTCACATACCTGCTGTATGTCCAAGCACCTTACACACAAAACCTCAATCCCTTCTTTCCTAGGACGACCCCTACCCTGCCTTTACTCCACTGCTTTCATACAGTATGGACTCTTTTTAATATAATCATAATCTAGTACATTGTATCATAAAACTCAACTTCCTCCTCCATCGCCTCTGCTCTCATTTCCCACCAGCATCATCTCCCATGATTATCGTCATCTCTCAGCATCTACATCCCTGTACTCTGGTCCTCGCAGGTGATCTGCAGCAGTGTGGCGCTGACGTCGGTGCCAGAGAAGCTGCCGGACACAGTGGAGGACCTGAGCTTGGCTAAGAACGCCCTGGCGGCGCTCACCACAGATATGTTCATACGGTGGCCCAAGTTGCGTACCCTGAACCTCAATGACAACCACATCAGAGATATCAAACCCTTCTCCTTCCGTGGCCTCGCGCACCTCAAGGAGATCTTCATTCAGGTAAGTGAGGTGAGGAAAAATGGAGTCGCGGATCAAAGTAGTGTGTATAATTTTTTCCCCTGTCTATCCACTCTGATTAGACAGTTTCACGGGTGTTATGTGGGAATTGGGGGTTATGATCTTATTCCTCTGGCGAAAATATTACCCTCATGGAAAAATGTTGGGAATAAAAAAAACAAGTGGATGTGTGGTAGTGATGAGGTCGCATCGTCCAAGTGTTGTCAACATTCAGCCATGAGGGTTCTAATAAGATGATTTTGCAACCGGCAGTTCTGTGACTTAGTTGTATCAACGGCCACCAGACTCTACTTTTTCATCCCATATATATATGTCGTGCCGATTAGGTAAAACTTGAGATTTTGGCTTAAATAGCAACTCACCTTGCATATAAGACAAGTGAAAATTTGTGTATCAATAATTTCAAAATCATTCTGAACATAACGAAAATATATTTCATTGTGTTTGTTTATTATTAAAATTAATGTTAATATCTAAAATATATTTAGTTAGTTAGGCTAAATTAAATTGGCTTTTGTAATAGGTTAGTAGTTTCAGTTTCTCTTGATACAAAATTATAATTCTTACATTAACATAAATGAAAAAATATATCTTTAAACGTATAAGAAAATTAGAAAGGACTCAATTTTAGATGAGTTCTTGCTATTGACCAGTTTTACCTAATCGCACGACATATATATATATATATATATATATATATATATATATATATATTATTGTGACCACGAACAGTGGTATTGAATCAATAAAACACTCGATTGCCGAGGATTCGAACCCATGTAGTTTTGGCCCTGCCTCGTGGTGAGCGAAAATCACATGTGCCTTAACCCACTGAACCACACAATCCTACAAGAACTAAGCACCCAGCCAAGCTAGGTGTGTTACTCTTGGTCAGAGGATCAAGAGTAACACACCTAGTGTGAAGTGTGAAGTGTAATCAGTTTACCTATTCTGCGACATTACATATATATATATATATATATATATATATATATATATATATATATATATATATATATATATATATATATATATATATATATATATATGCAAACAATCGCAGACAGGCGATCTTAACTATGCAAGACAAGCTACGGGGTGGAAATCTTTAGCTTAAGTACTATCACACTAGGATTTTCCAAGTGTATATTATCATGTATCTTTCTCGCCTCCGTTCCAGGGAATACAGATCAAGGGACTTCAACCATTCCTAGTAATTTAGGTGCCTTATCGTACTTACGTGTGCCGTGAAAGTTCTTTGTACACTCTCCAGGTCAGCAATTTCACCTGCCTTGAAGGGGCAGTTAGTGTACAATAGTATTACAGCCTAGAGAGAACAAGCAATTTGAAGAGAATCATCTTTGTTAGTTGGCGTCCCTAGTTCTTAAGGTTCTCGTTATCCATCCTATCATTTTTCTAGCAGATGCGGTAGATATATTGCTGTGGTCTTTGAAGGTGAGATCCTCTGACATTATCACTCCCAGGCTTTTCGCTCTATTGTATGGTTAGAATTTGTTGTATACCCCAATACAGTTTTAATTTCCTCAAGTTTTCCATATCTGAGTAGTTGAAATTGGTAATAGTAAGTGTGTATAAGACTGGAGAAGGGAGTGAGAGGTAGATGAGGAAAAGGAGAATGTCGTCAGTGAGTAAAAAATAAAAAGTTTATAAATTATTGGAGGGTAGTTAGGGTAGGTAATAAACAATTATTGGGAGAAAGATCGGCTAGATGGAGTATAGGGGTCTGGTTAGATTTAAGAATGCAATGCTAGAGTGTGCATCAGAAGTTTGTGGATAGAGGAGGGTGGGTGCAGGAGATAAGAGGAGCAACTGGTGACGAGAAAAGGAGGGTGGTAAGGAAAAAAAGTTGGCATATAAGAAGTTTTTACAATGTAGAAGTGATATATGGAGGGAGATGTATATGAAAGTAAAAAAGAGGTTAAGAGAGTGGTGATGGAGTGTAAGAGATTTAATGAGAGAGTAAGTGCAGTTTTATACAAAAAAATTGCTGAGAATGAAAAAAGTTTTGGAGTGAGATCACTAAGCTGAGAAAGTGTAAGGAACAAATAGATTTAACAGTTAAAAACAACACGAAAAGAAGAGCCATTAGATGGAGAGGTGGAGGAATTGGGAAGATGGAAGGAATATTCTGTTGAAGTGTTGAATGTTGTTGAAGAAAGGAAGACAGTAATTTCTTTTTCTGGGCAGGGAGGTATAACATATTTTAGGCATAAGGAAAAGTCAGATGTGAGTGTGGGGGAGGTGAGAGAGGCGATGGACAGAGCGATAGAGATAAAGCAGCTGGAATAGATGAGATTAAGACAGAAATGTAAAATTTAGGTGGAGATATAGTTTGGGAGTGATTGGTACATTTGTTCAATAAACACATGAAAAGGGAAGAATTTACCTGGAGATTGCCAGAGTATTTACAGGGTTGCTTTGTGTCAGGAAAAAGAAGATAAAAAAAAGTGTAAGAATTTTAGGAGAATAAGACTGTTGAGTATACCGGATAAAGTGTATGGTAGAGTTATTAGGTATCTCTGAAGGATAGGTGCTATTCTTAGAAAATTTGCCCATAACTAGAGAATGCTTCATCTAAATACCCTTCAAATTTTCAACTCGTGTACATTAACAAGGACCAAATTCTAGGAATACTTGGTATGTTCACGTCCTCTATGATCAAATTTTTTGAACCATTACCAGCGTCCTGGAATGGCTCGTATTAATAGCTTCCAAAATCTTCAGGTGCCAATAAATACGACGAGCGCAGAGATGAAATTCAAATATGTAGGTGCAGCAGATCTGACGAACTTGTGTATAATAGTGTGACATTTTTATTCCCGTTAAATCATGTTAAATATAATTCAGTTTACCTCTTCTGAACAGCTTCAATATTTAATGGCTGATGCACCTCAATACCAGGATAGTACCTGCCAAGTTTCGTTTATGTGCAGGCAATTTTTTTGATGAAAATTGTAGTAAAGAACTTGAACTCCGTGCCATAACTGGAAAATCACTTATCTGATCGGCATCAAATTTCACCGATGGTGTGGTTTCCTGAACACAAGACTCACACTGCTGCTAGGAGGCATAAATCCCAATTTGCCAATTTGATTGAATAAATAGTTATATTCAGTTTTTTATTCATTAACTAACAAACGCTTCTTCTGATTGGCTTCATAATATTACTGACGCTGCTTTCTCTAATAAGGAAGATAACTCACAAGTTTAGTCCGAATAGCTGGAAATTTGAAACTGTAATGAAATAGATGTATTAGATCAATGACTCGAGAATGTCTTTTCTGAACTATCTGAAACATTTTCCATTGGTGGATCTTATTAAAACAAATCTTGTCGCTCACTTTGAGATGTTTAATTTTCAATTTGCCAGTTTTACTAAGCAAATTGTTTCCCATGTAATAACTAGTGAATGCCTCTTCTGATCAGCTTCAAACCCTAAATGCTGTGTATAACTGTGTTAGATTCTATTGGTGTAGGAGCAACTTGCAAGCATATTTACTTTTAAGTAATACAAAGTAGATCAGAAGAAGAAAGTTTTATGTAGTACGTAATCTCTTGTATTATGATGCATTTTTTCTGTGATGTGTTCGGTGTATTACTGTATAACATTCCAAGTTTTCCTCAGTTCAGGCTCCATTTTATAACGATTTTCTTCTTCAGAATAATCCACTGACGGAGCTGCCTCGGTTCTCCTTCGCGGGACTTGAGAACGTCAACCAGATCAACCTTTGCAACAACCGCATCGAGACCATACATCCGTAAGAAACCTGGAACCTACACAAGCTTCTCTTTCCCGTATGACAGGTCACATTGCAGGGCCAAGTCAGGAAGAGCATGAATGTAGATCGGTTAATCTGGTTAATCTTAGGCCACTTCGTTGAAATGGCCTAAGATTAACCAAACAAAGGTTAGTGAAACTTTAATCTTGCTTTACTTATAAGAAGGGTAAAAACCAAGAACGAAGACGACAGAATATGTAACAATTGGCATGGTTTGGGATGGTCGAGAACTTAAAAAAAATCTAAGCAACAGAGCTTATGCCATACACACGTCGACTCCAGGCCTAAACTGGATCAGCCCTGGATGTTTCGAATTACTCCTAGGTCATATCTGAGTCAAGGTAAGGCTTGGTTTTAAAATAAATGTTCCGACCCAGAGTCTGGGATCATTACGACATCCATGTTTACCGCAATAGAGTTCACCAAATGTGTCAGAGCACTCATGTTAAGTTCTGGCTATAATAATAGTAACGTTTTGTACCACACCATTTAAATGTTTAAATACAGCAACGCTTTAACTATACTCGTTGTTGTAGGTACGTGTTCGCCGGGAGCAGAAACATCGGCATGATCCTTCTGCAAGAAAACCCTCTGGTGAGAGTGAAGGCCAGAGCCTTCTCCGGCCTCCGCACCGCCCAGTTCCTCTACCTGCCCTCCTGGGTCAAGGTCAGTGTCCCTAGCACCTCCTGGGTCATGTCAGTGTCCCTTGAACCTCCTAGGTCATGTCAGTGTCCCTTGCACCTCCAAGGTTAGTGTAACCTGCCACTAACCTGCCACTAACCAATGTCCACTGCCACTCATTGATTAAGGTCAGTGTCCTCTACCACTCATGGGTCAAGGTTAGTGTCCTATGTCACTCATAGATCAAGGTCAGTGTCCTCTGCCACTCATGGGTCAAGGTCAGTGTCCTCTGCCACTCATGGGTCAAGGTCAGTGTCCACTGTAACTCATGGGTCAAGGTCAGTGTCCTCTGCCACTCATGGGTCAAGGTTAGTGTCCTCTGTAACTCATGGGTCAAGGTCAGTGTCCTCTGCCACTCATGGGTCAAGGTCAGTGTCCTCTGCCACTCAAGGTCAGTGTCCATTGCCACTCATGGATTAAGGTCAGTGTCCTCTGCCACTCATGGGTCAAGGTTAGTGTCCTCTGCCACTCATGGGTCAAGGTTAGTGTTCTCTGCCACCCATGGTCAGGACAGTGTCTCTGCCACTCATGGGTCAAGGTTAGTGTCCTCTGTCACTCATAGATCAAGGTCAGTGTCCTCTGCCACTCATGGGTCAAGGTCAGTGTCCTTGCCACTCATGGGTCAAGGTCAGTGTCCACTGCAACTCATGGGTCAAGGTCAGTGTCCTCTGCCACCATGGGTCAAGGTAGTGTCCTCTGTAACTCATGGGTCAAGGTTTAGTGTCCTCTGCCACTCATGGGTCAAGGTCAGTGTCCTCTGCCACTCATGGTCAGGTCTTTGTCCACCCATGGGTTAAGTCAGTGTCCTCTGCCACTCATGGGTCAAGGTCAGTGTCCTCTGCCACTCATGGGTCAAGGTTAGCGTTCTCTGCCACCCATGGGTCAAGGTTAGTGTTCTCTGCCACCCATGGGTCAAGGTTAGTGTCTCTGCCAACCATGGGTCAAAAGGGTTTGTGTCCTCTGCCATCCATGGGTCAAGGTGGTGTCTGCCATCATTGGGTCAGGTGAGGTCCTCTGCCACTATTAGGGCAAGTTAGTGTTCTCTGCCACTCATGGGCAAGGTCAGTGTCCTCTGCCACTCATGGGTCAAGGTTAGTGTTCCCCTGCCACCATGGGTCAATTAGTGAGTCTGTAACCATGGTCAAAGTGCAAGTGTCCTCTGCCACTAATGGGGCATAGGTCATGTCCTCTGCCACTCAAGGTCAGTGTCCTTTGCCACTCATGGATTAAGGTCAGTGTCCTCTGCCACTCATGGGTCAAGGTTAGTGTCCTCTGCCACTCATGGGTCAAGGTTAGTGTTCTCTGCCACCCATGGGTCAGGGTCAGTGTCCTCTGCCACTCATGGGTCAAGGTTAGTGTCCTCTGCCACACATGGGTCAAGGTTAGTGTCCTCTGCCATTCATGGGTCAAGGTGAGTGTCCTCTGCCACTCATGGGTCAAGGTGAGTGTCCTCTGCCACTCATGGGCCAAGGTTAGTGTTCTCTGCCACTCATGGGTCAAGGTCAGTGTCCTCTGCCACTCATGGGTCAAGGTTAGTGTTCTCTGCCACCCATGGGTCAAGGTCAGTGTCCTCTGCCACTCATGGGTCAAGATTAGTATCCTCTGCCATTCATGGGTCAAGGTGAGTGTCCTCTGCCGTTCATGGGTCAAGGTGAGTGTCCTCTGCCACTTATGGGTCAAGGTCAATGTCCTCTTCCACTCATGGGTCAAGGTTAGTGTCCTCTACTTGTCTTGGATTAGTGTTGGAGTAATTACAAATTTAACAAGTCATGGAGAGGTCATTCATTACATGTATGAGAAACTAATGATAGTTTCTTCTCTTCTCCATTTTTCTAGTCATGTCCTTAATTAATGCTGATAACATTTCCTCCATGGGGTAGTGGAATATATATATATATATATCGTGGCGAATAGGTAAAATTGGTCAATTAGCAAGAACTCATTTAAAATTAAGTCCTTTCTAAAATTTTCTCTTATACGTTTAAAGATATATTTCTTTCATTTATGTTAATGTAAAAATTACTAATTTTGTACCAAAAGAACCTTAGAAAACTTACCTAACCTTATTATAACAATCGCAATTTAATTTACCCTAATCCAACTAAATATATTTTAGATAAATCTACAATAATTTAATAATAAACAAACACAATGAAATATTTTTTTTTCGTTAGGTTCAGAATGATTTTTGCGAAATTATTGCAGACACAAATTATCGCTTGCCTTATTCGGCAAGAAGAGCATTGTTATTTAAGCCAAAATCGCAAGTTTTATCTATTCGGCACGATATATATATATATATATATATATATATATATATATATATATATATATATATATATATATATATATATATATATTGTAACCACGAATAAGTGGTATTTAATCAATAACAAACTGCGGCTAGCCGGGATCGAACCCGTGTTGTTTTAGCCCGCCTCGTGCAAAGAGCGAAAATTCACAACACCCTAAACCACTGGACCATACAGTCCTACAAACAACATGAGCCTAGCGAACTAGGCTTGCTTCATGTTATAATAGATGTGGTTGCCTCAGACCTAATTTCATTCTACTCCCCGTTTGGTGTACTAGCCTCCACAAGTAGTACACATATTATTGTAGCCACGAACAGGTGGTATTTAATCCATAACAAACTAGTTAGCTAGGCTCATGTTGTTTGTAGGCTTGTATTGGCCAGTAGTTTAGGGCGTCGTGAAATTTTGCTTTTCCCACTAGGTGGGCTAAAACAACATGGGTTCGATATTCCTGCTAGCCGCAGTTTGTTATTGATATATATATATATATATATATATATATATATATATATATATATATATATATATATATATATTATATATATATATATATATATATATATTTCTTTCAACACGTCGGCCGTTTCCCACTGATGCAGGGTGACCCAAAAGGAAAACGAAAGTTTCTCCTTTAACATTTAGTAATATATACAGGAGAAGGGTTACTAGCCCCTTGCTCCCGGCATTTTAGTCGCCTTTTACGACGCATGGCTTACGGAGGAAGAATTCTATTCCACTTTCCCATGGAGATAAGAGGAAATAAGAACAAGAACTAGTAAAAAATTGAAGAAAACCCAGAAGGGTGAGTATATATATGCTTGTACATGAATGTGTAGTGTGATCTAAGTGTAAGTAGAAGTAACAAGATGTACCTGAAATCTTGCATGTTTATGAGACAGAAAAAGTCACCAGCAATCCTACCATCATGTAAAACAATTACAGTCTTTCGTTTTACACTCACTTGGCAGGACGGTAGTACCTCCTCTGCGGTTGCTGTCTACCAACCTACTACATATATATATATATATATATATATATATATATATATATATATATATATATATATATATATATATATATATATATATATATATATATATATATATATATATATATATATATAATATATATATATATATATAATATATATATATATATATATATATATATATATATATATATATATATATATATATATATATATATATACATATATATATATATATATATATATATATATATATATATATATATATATATATATATATATATAATGGGATTAAGTCAGGAGTATCTGAGAGAGTTAGAGCTAAGGAAGGGTAGCAATAATGTTGAAGGATCAGTTATGGAAGGAAAGAGGGAATATGAATGTGTAAATTCAAGGATTATGTGGTTTAAAATAAGGGTCGGATGCGAAAAGTGGGTCATAATAAGCGTGTATGCACCTGGAGAAGAGAGGAGTGTAGAGGAGAGAGAGATTTTGGGAGATGTTAAGCGAATGTATAGGAACTTTTGAACCAAATGAGAGAGTAATTGTGGTAGGGGACCAAATGCTAAAGTGGGAGAAACATGCAGAGAGGGTGTAGTAGGTAAGTTTGGGGTGCCAGGTGTAAATGATAATGGGAGTCCTTTGATTGAACTTTGTATAGAAAGGGGTTTAGTTATAGGTAATACATATTTTAAGAAAAAGAGGATAAATAAGTATACAAGATATGATGTAGGGCGTAATGATAGTAGTTTGTTGGACTATGTATTGGTATATAAAAGACTGTTGAGTAGACTTCAGGATGTACATGTTTATAGAGGGCCACAGATATATCAGATCACTTTTAGTTATAGCTACAGTGGGAGTAAAAGGTAGATGGGATACAAGGAAAATAGAAGCAGTAAGTAAGAGAGAGGTGAAGGTTTATAAACTAAAAGAGGAGGCAGTTAGGGTAAGATATAAACAACTATTGGAGGATAGATGGGCTAGTGAGAGTGTAGGCAATGGGGTTGAAAATGTATGGGATAGATTTAAAAATGTAGTGTTAGAGTGTTCAGCAGAAGTTTGTGGTTACAGGCGAGTGGGTGCGGAGGGAAGAGGAGCGATTGGTGGAATGATGATGTAAAGAGAGTAGTAAGGGAGAAAAAGTTAGCATATGAGAGGTTTTTACAAAGTAGAAGTGATGCAAGGAGGGAAGAGTATATGGAGAGAAAAAGAGAGGTTAAAAGAGTGGTGAAGCAATGTAAAAGAGAGCAGATGAGAGAGTAGGTGAGATGTTATCAGCAAATTTTGTTGAAAATAAGAAAAAGTTTTGGAATGAGATTAATAAGTTGAGGAAGCCTAGAGAACAAATGGATTTGACAGTTAAAAATAGGAGAGGAGAGTTATTAAATGGAGAGTTAGAGGTATCGGAAGATGAGAGAATATTTTGAGGAGTTGTTAAATGTTGATGAAGACAGGAAGCTGTGATTTCGTGTGTAGGGCAAGGAGGAATAACATCTTGTAGGAGTGTGGAAGAGCCAGTTGTGAGTGTAGGGAAAGTTCGTGAGGCAGTGGGTAGAATGAAAGGGGTAAGGCAGCTGGGATTGATGGGATAAAGATAGAAATGTTAAAAGCAGGTGGGGATATAGTTTTGGAGTGGTTGGTGCTATTATTTAATAAATGTATGGAAGAGGGTAAGGTACCTAGGGATTGGCAGAGAGCGTGTATTGTTCCTTTGTATAAAGGCAAAGGGGACAAAAGAGAGTGCAAAAATTATAGGGGAATAAGTCTGTTGAGTGTACCTGGTAAAGTGTATGGTAGAGTTATTATTGAAAGAATTAAGAGTAAGACAGAAAGTAGGATAGCAGATGAACAAGGGGCTTTAGGAAAGGTAGGGGGTGTGTAGACCAAGTGTTTACAGTGAAACATATAGGTGAACAGTATTTGGATAAGGGTAAAGATGTTTTGTGGCATTTATGGATTTGGAAAAGGCGTATGATAGGGTAGATAGGGGGCAATGTGGCAGATGTTGCAGGTGTATGGAATAGGAGGAAGGTTACTGAAAGCAGTAAAGAGTTTTTATGAGGATAGTGAGGCTCAGGTTAGAGTGTGTAGGAGGGAAGGGACTATTTCCCAGTAAAAGTGGGCCTTAGACAAGGATGTGTGATGTCACCGTGGTTGTTCAATATATTTATAGATGGGGTTGTAAGAGAAGTGAATGCGAGGGTCTTGGCAAGAGGTGTTGGGCTAAAAGATAAAGAAGCAAATACAAAGTGGGAGTTGTCACAGTTGCTTTTTGCTGATGACACTGTGCTTTTGGGAGATTCTGAAGAGAAGTTGCAGAGGTTGGTGGATGAATTTGGTAGGGTGTGTAAAAGTAGAAAATTGAAAGTGAATATAGGAAAGAGTAAGGTGATGAGGATAACAAAAGAATAGGTGACGAAAGATTGGATATCAGATTGGAGGGGAGAGTATGGAGGAGGTGAATGTATTCAGATATTTGGGAGTGGACATGTCGGCGGATGGGTCTATGAAGGATGAGGTGAATCATAGAATTGATGAGGGGAAAAGGGTGAGTGGAGCACTTCGGAGTCTGTGGAGACAAAGAACCTTGTCCATGGAAGTAAAGAGGGAATGTATGAGAGTATAGTTATACCAACGCTCTTATATGGGTGTGAAGCATGGGTGATGAATGTTGCAACGAGGAGAAGGCTGGAGGCAGTGGAAATGTCATGTCTGAGGTCAATGTGTGGTGTGAATATAATGCAGAGAATTCGGAGTTTGGAAATTAGGAGGAGATGCGGGATTACCAAAACGATTGTCCAGAGAGCTGAGGAGGGGTTGTTGAGGTGGTTTGGACATGTAGAGAGAATGGAACGAGACAGAGTGACTTCGAGAGTGTATAAATCTGTAGTGGAGGGAAGGCGGGGTAGGGGTCGGCCTAGGAAAGGGTGGAGGGAGGGGTAAAGGAAGTTTTGTGTGCGAGGGGCTTGGACTTCCAGCAAGCATGTGTGAGCGTATTTGATAGGAGTGAATGGAGGCATATGGTTTTAATACTTGACGTGCTGTTGGAGTGTGAGCAAAGTAACATTTATGAAGGGATTCAGGAAACCGGCAGGCCGGACTTGAGTTCTGGAGATGGGAAGTACAGTGCCGGCACTCTGAAGGAGGAGTGTTAATGTTGCAGTTTTATAACTGTAGTGTAAAGCACCCTCTGGCAAGACAGTGATGGAGTGAATGATGATGAAAGTTTTTCTTTTCGGGCCACCCTGCCTTGGTGGGAATCGGCCGATGTGTTAATAAAAAAAAATATATACACACAATATATATATATATATATATATATATATATATATATATATATATATATATATATATATATATATATATATACATAATCAAGAAATATGGAATATTAACAAGACACTTGATGCTTCAGGTGATAGAGTCAGACGCCTTCTTCGACCTAGAGGGCGTTGGTCTGTTACGTCTACACAGCCTCGACCTGCACGCCTTGAGGAACCACACCTTCAGGTAAGTCCTGCCTAGAGCTGCTAGTGTCTGTGGCAGGTTTCAAGGGCACTTGCCCCATCCCCTTGTAGCTCTACCTGAAGCCAAGCAGGCTTTCTGATTGCTTGCTCAATCAGGCTGTTGGTATTAACGTGTCGCTGGTCCACATAGCCGTCACAACCAGGGAGAGTGAGTTCATAAAAAGGGCGTCGTATAACATACCAAATAAAATTTCAAATCTATTATACATGATTGTTTTGTATATTTAAAATAAAAATACAAAGAAATGCAGTTTTACAAAATGGTAGGTTTGTCAGGAAACAGGACAAGTATTTCCTTACGCGGGTCCTAGTCATATGATGACCCGCAGCTGGAGCTTTTCATCATCTGACCGAGGCCTTCCGCTGGCTTACCGGTCCATCCCTTTAAAGATTATAGTTATGATTATAAAAACTTCATACCTTCTATTTT
>WNWK01017910.1:0-41275 GCA_009830355.1 Cherax destructor
TTAATGACCTTGATGAAGGAATTGCAAGTGACATGAGTAAATTTGCTGATGATACAAAAATAGGCCGTATAATTCATTCTGAGGAGGATAACAGTGAACTCCAGGAGGATTTGGATAAATTAATGTCTTGGTCTGAAAAGTGGCAGATGAAGTTCAATGTGGACAAGTGTAAGGTGCTTGTCGTTGGTAATGAAAATATCCCTCGAATTTATAAACTAGGTGAAGTTGAGCTTGATCATACAGAATGTGAAAAGACTTGGGAGTCATGGTAAGCAGAAATCTAAAGCCAAGACAACAGTGCCTAAGTGTGCGCAATAAGGCTAACAGATTACTAGGATTTATTTCAAGAAGTATAAGCAACAGAAGTCCAAAAGTTATTTTACAGCTCTATACATCACTAGTGAGACCTCATTTGGATTATGCAGCTCAGTTTTGGTCTCCTTACTACAGGATGGATATAGATTCATTGGAGAACATACAAAGAAGAATGACTAAAATGATTTACAGTATAAGAAATATCCCGTATGAAGATAGACTTAGAGCATTGAATCTCCACTCTCTGGAGAGACGTAGAATGAGGAGATATCATCGAGGTGTACAAGTGGATGATGGGCATAAACAAAGGAGATATTAATAAAATACTGAGGATATCGAACCAAGTAAGAACCAGAAATAACGGATTTAAATTGGATAAATTTAGATTTAGAAAGGACATAGGCAAGTACTGGTTTTCGAACAGAGTTGTAGATGCGTGGAACAATCTTCCGAGTAGGGTGATAGAGGCTAGGACCTTGGGTGGCTTTAAAAAGAGATTGGACAAATATATGAGTGGGAGGGGCTGGGTTTGATTAGTGTCGTGAGTACAGGAGTAAATTCTTAGGTAGTGGTGGTTTTGATAAGGACCTGCCTTGTATGGGCCAGTAGGCCTTCTGCAGTGTTCCTCCATTCTTATGTTCTTATGTTCTTATGTTCCTACTACTGCTGCACCTCTCCTGTCTACAGTATATAAGGTTCCTCTGCTCATATGCTGTTATTCTATTCAAGATTGATGGACTGACAACATCGTCTCAAGATTGAGGGCCTGACAACCTCACACTCCTCCTGTTCTTCACGATTCTCCTTTGTATGGACTGATGAAGCCACTGTGTGGCGAAACGTTTCCTCAATAAAGGTACCCAAGTGTTGCATATGTGTCTAATTTACCAACCCTACTAGGCAGACTGTTCCACTCACCAACTACCCTATTTCCAAACCAATATTTTCCTATATCCTTTCTAAATATAAACTTATCCAATTTGAATCCATTATTGCGGGTTCTCTCTTGGAGAGATATCCTCAAGACCTTATTTATATCGGAGAGATATCCTCAAGACCTTATTTATATTACCCTGAACAGACAAGCCTGGCATCAAGGCTGAGCTGCAAGGGAAGACAAACCTCGACACAGGCATTGCTAAAAATCCAGGTGGAGTGTAAGGTTGTACTCACGTCGGGATTGCTACTGTTCTTCCAGTAGAGGTAGAAGCCCTGGGGGTCCACCTTGAGAGTGACGGGCATGCCAGAGGAACTGTCCTGGGGGGGAAGGAGAGAGACAAAGTTAATATACGAAAATGCATTATTAATTCTGATTAAATGATATATGTTGTTATATGCAAATTATTAAAAAAAATATTTTTACTTAATAAAAATAGTAATAATAATAACTTGCACACGAGAGTCACTCCCTACGAAAGCAAAAGACTCGGCAGGCGATGTAACATCCCCCCAATGAAAAGCAGGGGTGCCACTAGCACGTTGAGAGGACATTAGAGCACTCCAGGATGATTTGAATAGACTGATGCAGTGGTCGGAGAAGTGGCAGATGCAGTTTAATGTAAACAAATGCAAAGTTCTAAATGTTGGGCAGGACAATAACCATGCCACATATAAGCTGAATAATGTAGATCTTATTACTTGTGATTGCGAGAAGGATTTAGGAGTTCTGGTTAGTAGTAATCTGAAGCCAAGACAACAGTGCATAAGTGTTCGCAATAAAGCTAACAGAATCCTTGGCTTCATATCAAGAAGTATAAATAATAGAAGTCCTCAGGTTGTTCTACAACTCTATATATCTTTGGTTAGGCCTCATTTAGATTATGCTGCACAGTTCTGGTCACCGTATTACAGAATGGATATAAATGCACTGGAAAACGTACAAAGGAGGATGACAAAGTTGGTCCCATGTATCAGAAATCTTCCCTATGAGGATAGACTGAGGGCCCTGAATCTGCACTCTCTAGAAAGGCGTAGAATTAGGGGGGATATGATTGAGGTGTATAAATGGAAAACAGGAATAAATAAAGGGGATGTAAATAGCGTGCTGAAAATATCCAGCCAAGACAGGACTCGCAGCAATGGTTTCAAGTTGGAAAAGTTCAGATTCAGGAAGGATATAGGAAAGCACTGGTTTGGTAATAGAGTTGTGGATGAGTGGAACAAACTCCCGAGTACCGTCATAGATGCTAAGACGTTGTGTAGTTTTAAAAATAGGTTAGATAAATACATGGGTGGGTGTGGATGGGTGTGAATTTGGACCTGACTAGCTTGTATTACCAGGTCAGTAGCTGTACTAATTCCTTAAGTGGAAGTGACCTGACCAGGTGGTCGGCTGACCAGGTGGTCAACTAGACAATTATATGAGGTGGTGCGGTTGGGTGTGAGTTGGTCCTGACTAGCCTGTGCTAGGTCAGATGCAGTGTTCCCTCCTTAAGTGAATGTAACCTGACCTGGCTGGGTCGGGGCTTAAGCCGTTGGAGATTTGGACCTGCCTCGCATGGGCCAGTAGGCCTGCTGCAGTGTTCCTTCTTTCTTATGTTCTTATGGGATTACCAACAAACCCCTGGCTGTCTTCAAGCAGGCACTGGACAGGCACCTAAAGTCGGTACCTGACCAGCCGGGCTGTGGTTCGTACGTTGGACTGCGTGCGGCCAGCAGTAACAGCCTGGTTGATCAGGCTCTGATCCAACATGAGGCCTGGTCACAGACCGGGCCGCAGGGGCGTTAACCCCTGGAACTTTCTCCAGGTAATGATGCCAATATTACTAATACAAATAATAATACATTATTGTTATTATTACCAGCGTGAAGGAATTCCCGCCTTGAAGGGTTAACAATATCACAATACTGTACCTAGAGTGTGTTCCGGGGGTCAACGCCCCCGCGGCCTGGTCTCATTTTTCTGAGATTTTAATGTTTCATGTGTTTTTTGAAAAATAATATGAAATATTTTAAATTAGGTTTCAGTCACTCCTGGACCATTACCAAAACTTCAGAGGGCCCGAAACGTCGTCATACGATACTACTATTGATGCTGGTAAAGGGTTCTTGATGAAAGGAATCGGAGCTCCCCTCTTCTCCCTCGCATCAAACTTCATTACCTTCCAATTCCTAGGTGACCGAAGACCTCTACGAACGTTCAAGGTTTTGCAGTACGTCCCATTCCCTGGTTTCCACATCAGCTGATATAGGTAAAAGCTCTTAGCTTGTAAATAAAGTTAGGAACCCCAAACCTAACCTTGTAGAACCCCGTGAACAAAAAAGTCACCAACTCGGCCAAACTAACCCTTCTAATCGGGAAAAAATATTTAAACTTTCAGTAAACTTTTTCGTGTAGAAATGTACGCACGACAGTTCCCGTTCCTCTTAACTGAAGGTCGGATTGCTGCTAACTGGTTTGTGCCACTCTTACGAACGATGGATCAAGCCTCCAAACACTCTTAAACAAGCTGAAGCCAGCTGGACGTGTCAGCCAGCTGGACGTGTCAGCCAGCTGGACGTGTCAGCCAGCTGGACGTGTCAGCCAGCTGGACGTGTCAGACAGCTGGACGTGTCAACCAGCTGGACGTGTCAGCCAGCTGGACGTGTCAGCCAGTGGAAATGGGTGATAATGGAAAACGTTTGTTCGTTTAAGCTTGCTGAATTAATTGGTGCATACAGTCTGCCTGTGAATGTAATTGGTTAAGTGGTGCATAAAATGTCTGCCTGTAATTGGTGCATATGTCTGTAATTGGGGCATACAATGTCTGCCTGTAATTGGGGCATACAGTGTGTGTGTGTGTGTGTGTGTGTGTGTGTGTGTGTGTGTGTGTGTGTGTGTGTGTGTGAGTAATTGGTGCATACAGTCTTTTATACTTCTGGATGTAAATGGCACATAGTGTCAGCGTGTGGACGTAAATAGCGCATACAGTCTGTTTGCCTGTCTATAATTTTAATGTAAACCAATTACGTTCAAAGGGAACATCCAAATGAAATTAACCTTTGTAAATACTGCCCTTAAATTTCTTTATCAATTGGTGGGCCGCCAACCCCAGCGAGATGTACGCATGTACAACACACACAAAACATACACAAAACACACATACAACACCTACACAAAACACACACTATCAAGCTCTATAACAAACTATATTCTAGTTCCTTAGTTCCTATAACTAAAAACATTTTGATCTTGCAGGACACGGGTGCCGACGATCCTTGGAATAAATTAACATATAAACAACACTTATCCCTATCATCGTACACCTCGATACTGGACATTCCAGCGAAAGCTGTGATACCGCCTGGCGAAATCTCAATCTAGGATAGCAACTGTATCTCAGTCATCGACCTGTGACACTTGTGAAACTCATGTCCACCTGAACGAAGCAAGCAATTAATGCAGGTCACAGCTTCATGAAAACATGTCACTCAACGCCAGCCAAGAGACAGACAAGTTTGTATATTATCCTCCTCCACGTGACACCTGTGGACACCTTAGTGGAATACTTGACGATATTCGCATCCTCCTCCTACTCGTGGCTCCCAGCTCAGCCTGACATTTCATTACCTTATATAGATTCATCCATAAGGGTGGTATTTGGAAGTCATTGTGAGTACCACCATAAACATAGTATAGGGCACCATCACTCATCCTACGTATGATGTACCTGTGACCAGTTTCGAGGGTTATTTTATCCTCGCAGCCCGGCCTGAATCCAAACTTCTTTGGTCAACCAGGCTGTTGGTGCCAGTAAACCGCAAGCTCATACAGCCATTACAAGCCTGCTGATCAAGACCTTCGCGATACTGGTCTAATTTCCTCTTGAAAACTACAAACTTCGTTACGGCAATATCTCTGATATCAGCTGACAGGAGGTTGAAGAGTCTAGAACCACGGATACTGACAGTGTTCTCTTACTGTGCTTACGGCGTCCCTGCTTTCCACTAGGTGGTGATTGAATATCACCACCACAGTATCTAGAAGCCTCACTCATCCTACGAGTGAATACATAGCCAAAAATACTGTATTTGATACGCCACTGGAGATATCTACTCCTAAAAAACAAAAACAAATGAGTGTGCACGGGAGCAAGGGATTGGTGGGCGTGAAGAGGGAGGAAGCTCAGATATTGACAAAGTTGGGTGTTCTCTGACCGCTCTCTCCTTAAGTGTTTCCCCCGAGGAAGAAGTCTCTACCACAGGCCTGCCAGTTTACCCTGAAAGCCCCATTTCCTCTTGCTCAGTGTTCGCTGCTCGCTGGTTGGCCGACTGCTGATTGCGTGTGTGATTGTGGCGTGCTGAGGATCGATGTTGCTCTATATGGTCTTGCTATTATCACCCACCGGCCGCTCCCTTCCGCACGCCAAATTCAAAACACCTTATCACTAAAATTGTCTCTCAAAATGTTCAGAAATGTACAATATTTAATTAAGAAATGACGTGACCAAATAAACACCTAATTAAATTTTTATAGTCGAGTTATTATAGTGGTAACTAAATATAGCTCCATCCCATTAGGCTATCGTCTCTCTTATTCCAGTATATCTCACTATACCAACATTTTGATGAAATATCAAACAATACTTCTCTCCTTCCTTCCTACTTTCTCGCCACCCAGATTCTAACACTTTTTAATATATCTACCTGGTGATGGTTCTGGGGGTCATAGCTCCAAAGACCTCGTCCCGGACCAGACCTATTTGTTGACTGCCTGATCAATCAGGCTCTTTCTGCTGGTAGCGTGTGTTTCAACGTATACACCACAGCCCGGCAGATCAGGAACTGCCAGGAGGAACATGACAATTTTCTACGTAGCGGTTCTGCAGGTGACTCCTTTTATGAAGTGTTGAAAAATCTTGGTTCCTTTGCACTTATCTCCTAGTGTACTCGTTACACCCCCTCTTGTTATCGGAGGTAATTCGTATTGTCTGCCGAGCCTCTTGCTTTCGTAGGTAATAATTTCGGTGTGCAAATTTGGAGTCTCTCCAGTATGCTTCAAGTACAGCTTATAAATCTTTTTCACCTGTGATCTAGGGAGTATAGACTGAAGGACTGTTCAACGTTTCCAATACTTCATAAAATTGAACTGTTACGGTAAGTGACATAGGATAGGAAAAGACACTGTACGTGAGGTGAATCTGTAACCCCATCTACCGCATACCTACGCAATCCTACCTTCACATACTAAGCTAATTTTCCGAATTGTTACAGTGCATCATTTTCTGCATATACATGTGACCCTCGCACCCCAGCCTTAACTACCTAGTCAACCAGACTGATGCTGCCAGCAACCTGAAGATGTACATAACCATCATAACCTGACTGATCTGGCACTTGCTAACATAACCTATTTAACTAGGTAAGATCTACCTTGCTAAATACCTAACCGAATGAATCATACAGAGTCCACGAGACAGATGGAGCTAAAAAGCAGTTAATGAAATGGAAAGAAATCTAAAATAATTTTCATATGCCAAGTACAGGCAAAACAAAACCACATCCAGTATTGGACCCTTGCTCAAAGAAGACAGAACTTACGCGGTTAACATTAAGAAACAAGTGAAATGCTGGAGTCTTAAAATGACTGGGTTCAGTCCTTTTGAGACTTAAGAATTCTTCATGAGCGAGACTCAAAACCAATGTCTCCAAATGTCTCCAAAATTTCTAACAAAATCCTAATACTATCTGACATTCAAAATATGCCCATGCACTCTGACCCAGGCACAAACTCGTGGAACTCTGTGTTCATCAAGAACTGTGTTCATCAAGAACATGACTTACATATGCCATGAAGAGGGAGCCTGGACACAGAGGTCATCCCACAGTCGTTAAATACAACGGATACAGCTCCACTCTACATGAGTGGCAGAAAAGCAATAGCAAAGACCGATAGCACTAACATACTATACTATAAAAATCTTTGAAGGGGGTTAAGGAGCAAGACAGCTAACGACATGAATTAACAACAGTTGCACAACCCAAAGCAGCATGATATTAGAGCAGCTCGCTCCTGCCTCTCAACTACCACAAGACTGCCACATGATCTTGGACGCACTGGAAGACAAAATGCAGATATACTATACAGAATGAAAAAAAAAAACTTCGCCAAGCACGACCATGATGTAGAAGTGCACAAAATGCTTGTAAAAGGAACTGAAAAAAATGGGCAGATGAATTTTCAACTTTCTCACAAATAGAATTTAGAGTAATAGTCAACAAAGTTAAGTCATAGTCAGCAACAGTGAAAAGTTCTGTTCCTTAAGGCACAGTTCTCGCCCCCATAATTTTCCTCCTCATATCTGACAGACATAAATCACAGCACCATATTTCCCAGTGGGTCGCAGAAAGCAATATGATGTTCAATATGAACAAATTTAAGTTAGTCATGGTCAGAATATTAAGAGATCTCTATTTCAAGTATCACAACAGTGTCATTTTCATAACCGCCAGGAAAACAGCCTGGATAATGGAAACCTTTACACAAGAGATGCCAAGTCAATGTTTGTCCTCTTTAAGGCATTTGTTCTCTCTGGGCTGGAATATTGCTGTACGCTAATAAGGCAAGCGAAACTGCAGATAGAATGTATAGAGAACCTTCGCTGCGCGTAAACGTTCAGGCAGGGGAAAATTTAAAATCTTACTGTTAAAAACTTGGAATCGGTGGATCCAGAGTAATAACTGAAGAATACCTTTTCTGACAGGCTTCAAACTTTCAGTGTTGATGGTTTTTTAAAGGTAAACTTGGAATTTACTATGAGCCGAGTGAATTTCAGTTTGCAGACTTTATCCATGACCTAGTCATCCTGGGAACCCTCAACGTTTATTTCACAGAGAGAGCAGTTCTGATATGAAGAAGAGAATATGAACGTGATGTCTGAATTTGTCATTGCTCTGGTTAAAACTCTGCTGGAACCAGCTATTTATGGTAACATTTTTTTTATAAGCGTACCTAAATTACTGGGAACATAACCCACCAGGAGGCCTCGTCTGGAACCGGACCGAGGAGGCACTGACCCTCGGAACACACACCAGGTAGACCCCCAGGTAGGTGGGCAGACCCTAAATACTTAACCTACCTGGTTAGACAACTAAGTACCTAGCTTGATACCTACCTTAATTAGACACTAACCTAACTATCTGCCTTGCTATTTATAATTACCTATTTAAGGGAGATAACCACCTCTCTAGGTAGATGACTCACCTAGCTAGATACCTGCTGGTGACTGTGAATGTCTCTACAGAGCAGAGTGATAAAATGGCGAAACCTCGACACTAACGACACGAAAACCTTCAAAGTTTTCTTAATGAGAAAATAAATTTAGATCCAGCGACAAAGTTGAAGTTTCACGGCACCAGTGCATGCAGGAATGTAACACTGGTATACATGAGTTTATATATATATATATATATATATATATATATATATATATAATCTTATATCTTTCAACAAACCGGCCGTGTCCCACCGAGGCAGGGTGGCCCAAAATAAAAAACGAAAGTTTCTCTTTTTAACTTTAGTAATATATACAGGAGAAGGGGTTACTAGCCCCTTGCTCCCGGCATTTTAGTAGCCTCTTGCGAGATATATATATATATATATATTATTGTTACGCCTGGTCACCTTCCATTACTTTGAGCCGATATCACTTAATATCATATTGCGAACTTCCTTATTAAATGCTAAAATAAGCAAGTCCGACTATATAATATTATCTGGGGCCTCATATGGGTTACCAAATGGAATCGTGTAAATTAATGTACGTAGTAAAATTATTTAATGTATTAGGTTAGGTGTAACAGTACGAGATGTGAAGCACTTGTGTAACAACCAGTTTCTGGTTACCCGAGTTACCTGAGCATATGTCAAGTGACCTACCTTATGTTAGGTCACCCCTCCCCCACTACTGGCAGTAGCAGCTGGTCTTCGACCCATGGTACATCTCGGAAACTCTCTCTTGTAACAGAGCTTCATTCCTTTGATAAATGCCTTAAAGGTGCTCAAAGTGGACGTACGTGTATCTCACGTCCCGTTGAAATTACTTTGTTAAACACCCAGGCGGTCTGAAGAACCCTGTGAGGTTATGTTGAAACTCATTACTGTGAATGGTGAAATTACCTTAACGTCAACGTCATAGTTCTCTGTAAATAATTTCGCACTCGTAAGGTACGAGAAAAAGACTTAATATTTTATTATTGATATTTTTCTAAGAAACAATATAACAATTAAAAGTCCTTTGAATTTTTTACTTGTGATTTTTTATTACCTAAGAAAAGAAGCAATGAAAAATTCTCTGCATTACTGCCCCTAGACCTCTCTTTCAGTGAGGAGGATAGGTGAGCAATAATATTATATAATATATATATATATATATATATATATATATATATATATATATATATATATATATATATATTTCAACAAGTCGGCCGTCTCCCACCGAGGCAGGGTGACCCAAAAAGAAAGAAAATCCCCAAAAAGAAAATACTTTCATCATCATTCAACACTTTCACCTCACTCATACATAATCACTGTCTTTGCATAGGAGCTCAGATACGACAGCTGAGAATTGTCCCTCCCAGCTGTCACTATCCCAGACCCCTCCTTTAAAGTGCAGAAATAGGTAAAATTGGTCAATTATCAAAAACTCATTTAAAATTGTCCTTTCTTGTCATTTATTTTAACGCAAAAAAATAATTTTGTACCAAAAGAAGCTTAGAAAACTTACCTAACCTTATTATAACAAGCGCAATTTAATTTAGCCTAATCCCGCTAACTATATTTTAGATACGTTTACAATAATTTAATAATAAACAAACGCAGTGATATATTTTTTTCGTAAGGTTCAGCCTGGTTGCAATAATTTCACAAAAATCATTCTGAACCTAACGAAAAAAAATATATATGTGTTTATTATAAAATTATTGCAAAGTTAGCTGCAAGGTGCAAGCAGAAGAGCCAAGTCTGGAGCTGTTGTTCTATACTTAAATCATGTCTCCTCTCACTCTACGATTTTGAAGTGTATATAGATCCAGGGACCTCAGTCTAACATCATAGGAAAAATTTCTTATATGGTGGATTAATTTTTTCGTCCTTTGTCTCTTTTCTAATGCATTGATATCCATTCTGTAGGTAAACTGAAAACTGCGACGTTTTTTGTTTAGGCTAAGTTTCACTAATTATGAACGAAGAGAGACAAGGATTTCAAGTTCGATAAAGTCTGACTTAGAAAGGATGTAGGAGAGTAGTTGTCTAACATGAGGAAGGTAGCCAGAGAGGTTTGATGTAAAGGAAGAAACACTACATGACTGCTATAAGAGATGGAATACTAGTGAAGACTCGATACACTGCTTGGCACCGTCTTTCACACCCACCATACACTGCTTGGCACCGTCTTTCACACCCACCATACACTGCTTGGCACCGTCTTTCACACCCACCATACACTGCTTGGCACCGTCTTTCACACCCACCATACACTGCTTGGCACCGTCTTTCACACCCACCATACACAGTCTTTCACGCCCACCATACACAATCTTTCACACCCACCATACACTCACCGTCTTTCACACCCACCATACACACCGACTTTCACACCCACCATACACACCGACTTTCACACCCACCATACACACAGTCTTTCACACCCACCATACACACCGTCTTTCACACCCACCATACACACCGTCTTTCACACCCACCATACACACACACTGTCTTTCACATCCTCCACACACATACACTGTCTTTCACATCCGCCACACACATACACTGTCTTTCACACCAACCATACACCGTCTTTCACACCCACCATACACACTGTCTTTCACACCCACCATACACACCGTCTTTCACACCCACCATACACTGTCTTTCACACCAACCATACACCGTCTTTCACACCCACCATACACACTGTCTTTCACACCCACCATACACACCGTCTTTCACACCCACCATACACACCGTCTTTCACACCCACCATACACAGTCTTTCACACCCACCATACACACCGTCTTTCACACCCACCATACACACCGTCTTTCACACCCACCATACACACCGTCTTTCACACCCACCATACACACAGTCTTTCACACCCACCATACACACACTTTTACACCCACCATACACACCTCTTTCACACCCACCATACACACTCTCTTTCACACCCACCATACACACTCTTTCACACCCACCATACACACACTCACACCCACCATACACACACTCTTTCACACCCACCATACACACACTCTTTCACACCCACCATACACACTCTCACACCCACCATACACACTCACACCCACCATACACACTCTCACACCCACCACACACACTCTTCACACCCACCATACACACACTCACACCCACCATACACGCACTCACACCCACCATACACACACTCACACCCACCATACACACTCTCACACCCACCATACACACTTTCACACCCACCATACACACACTTCTCTCACACCCACCATACACTTTCACACACCACCACCACATACACTCTCACACCCACCATACACACTCACACCCACCATACACATTTCCACACCCACCATACACACTTTCACACCCACCATACACACTTTCACACCCACCATACACACTTTCACACCCACCATACACACTCTCACACCCACCATACACACTCTCACACCCACCATACACACTCTCACACCCACCATACACACTCTCACACCCACCATACACATTTTCACACCCACCCACACGACAATTTCCACTTTAATATTACAGATTTATTAGCCGACGTCATCTAAATAAAATTTCATTACGTGGCTTCTACGCTGTAGCAGAGAACTTACCTAAAGGTCATGACCCCCAGGTGGCAGATCAACCAAATTGTGATGGATATGTGGGTCAGCGGACTGCCAGGTGCAACAGCCTGGTTAACCAGGCAAGCACCCGAAGAGCCTGGCCCATGGCCGGGCTCCAGGAGTAGAAAGACTAGGAACTCATCAAAGATAAAGGTAACTTTACACAATGAGAATCATGTGTGTAAAAGAATTAACTCTTGCAGAACAAGAGGAGTATGAAATATGTTGTAGGCACAAGACTTAAACAGGAAATTGATTTGTCGGCCGACACAGCGGAAATTACAAATTACGTAAGCAACGAGGTGCATGATAACAGGACGCCAATCATCGCACAGATTTCTAGAGATTCGGCTGCCCCATACAAATCTAGAAATAATTGAATCAGTGGGCAACACAGATGCCATAATTCACAACTAATGGAATGCCCGGAAAAATGAATTGGACATGTATATGTGACCACTCACAAAAATTCCATGAACTTTCAAGAAATGCTGAGCCAATGATAATACTCCAAAAGTCACTTATTCTCTCCAAGCAGGAATACTGATGCATATTAACGGCCTCTGAAAGCAGATGAGACTGGTAATGTAGAAAACTTCCACTGCCCTTATACATTGTCAAACATCTGAACTCCTGGGAACACTAAGTCCCTTCAATGTACTTCTCGCAGTGTAGCACAGAAAGATGTATCATATTTTTCACCTGAAAATCCTGGAGGGACTAGTTTCAAACCAGCACAATTAAACCACTCCGTATGAAAACACGAGATCTGACAGACGGTGCAGTGCCTTCAGTAAAAAACACATGAGGGGCGCGACGAACTCACTAACAGAGGACTCTACGAGTTTCATAAGTCTCCGACTCTTCAACGCCCTCCCTCCGTCCTTAAGGGTAATTACCACCAAACTTCTGACTGTCTTCAAGAGGAAACCTGATAAGTTCCTTAGATCAATGCCTGATCAAATGGCCTTGATCTACCGGGACTCCTGGTCTGGGTCCGAGCACCAAAGGCGCTGACCCACGAAACCCATCCTTCAGCAATCTTTACTAATGGTTTATGTGGTTCTACTTCCTACAAACATTGCACACAAAAAATAAGTTATACATCGAAAAGAAACACTGTTATAATAAAGTGTCCCGCGTACCATGTGACGAGGAGGAGGAGGTGCAAGCCACGTCAACATAAAACCAGAGCATCACAAACACTGAAGCCCAGAAGGAATTTTAGAGCCAGTAAGCATTAAAGAATAGCAAGAAATGACAAGAATATTCCAACACTTGAGAGCCATGTTAGATTGGAAACAAAGCCAGAAGCGTCTCGTCAGAACTGATACACAGCAACAACAAAATATATTTATTAGTAGACTCATCTAGTCAAATGAAGTACTTTAAGACTGAGACACTTGTCCATCCACTGATGGACTGAACACACTGACTGCACTCTGAGGGACTGATTACCTCAAACTTCTCATATTCCACCGTTCTTATATGTACTGGACTTAAGCCATTGGCTGGTGAAAGATTTTCTCAATAAAGATTCCTAAATGTTGCACAAAAGTGTCTCATTCTTCAATTTGTCAGTTTTTCTAAATCATTTACATATAGATACTTGGGTACAACCTACTTTGGTATGACTGAAAAACAGGCTACAAGGGAAGGGAAGATTGCCAGTATGCTTGAGTCGTCCATGTGCGCTAAGTTACTCAACAAATGTAGTCGATGCATTACAACATGAAAATAATATATTTATTGCACTTTTATATGCACCACCAGATAAAACTTAGCTTTCAAATCCGGTCCCAAACATCGTGTTGCTTGGTGTAACTGAGAAACTCCCAGAGATAGGATGAACACTCTCAAACGAATTATTAAGACTGATAAATAGTGGAACCGACCAGACAAGAAAATACTCTTTACGTTGTATACAAAATGAGGATACAGTACGAAAACAAGGGTGTCGAAGACCACAAACATGGAAAACAAGGGTGTCGAAGACCACAAACATGGAAAACAAGGGTGTCGAAGACCACAAACATGGAAAACAAGGGTGTCGAAGACCACAAACATGGAAAACAAGGGTGTCGAAGACCAAAAACATGGAAAACAAGGGTATCGAAGACCACAAACATGGAAAACAAGGGTGTCGAAGACCAAAAACATGGAAAACAAGGGTGTCGAAGACCACAAACATGGAAAACAAGGATGTTCAAGACCACAAACATGGAAATCAAGGATGTCCAAGACCACAAACACGGGGTCAGGGTCAGACCCTGAGGCTCAAACCCCTCAGCCTCAGGGTCAGACCCTGAGGCTCAAACCCCTCAGCCTCAGGGGTCTGAGCCTGAGGCTGGAAGTAGAATTGTGATACCGACAAGATGTAGGCAAGACACTGAAGAAGTCACTTATGGCCAAAAGTCTCCTCAGTAAATGTCTTGATCAGTGCGTTTGTGCCTTTTACGTACAATCTCATGACAGCTGTCGAGAAGCTAGTCGTGTTTACACCTGCTAATCTCTGTCTTATTCCCTTCAAAGGCAGAGGAGGTGGAGAAAGGATGTACAGATGCTGTTAAAAAGCTATTTATCCTAAAAATTTGAGCTACCGTTCCCTTTCTCATATGATACTTTATCTCAATCCCTACACAGTAGGCTTCTTCAGTCGAATACAGAGATAAACTGGAAACAGCAGGAGAGAAGAGACAAAGATGGTGTGATCAGTCTATCACCCTTGAAGTGTTGAGGTGGTCAGTCCCTCAGCCAATTAAATAATATAATCTGGGGTTTTGCTGGTTACACTTATGCTCGTTCCTTCACAGTTGAAGTGGAGCTCAAGAGACTAACACTCACTCACATTCACTTAACTGTTGGCAATTGTTTATGTACACTAGCCACTGGTGGCTTATGGAAGCACTGAGTTGAGGTAAGTTTGAGTTGGTTGTGGACCACCAGTGGAGTGTTCACCTTCACGTCGACACAGGGCTTGACCCAACACTAAATGATGAATCTCTCACCCGTGTGCACAACTTGCCGCTTTTACACAGAAAAATACTTTTTCCCAAACACACACACACACACACACACACACACACACAGGACTCTGTACACTGTGTACGTTAGGCCCATACTGGAGAATGCAGCACCAGTTTGGAACCTACATCTAGCCAAGCACGTAAAGAAGCTAGAGAAAGTGCAAAGGTTTGCAACAAGACTAGTCCCGGAGTTAAGGGGTATGTCCTACGGGGAGAGGTTAAGGGAAATCGACCTGACGACACTGGAGGACAGGAGAGATAGGGGGGACATGATAACGACATAAGATACTGAGAGGAATTGACAAGGTGGACAGAGACAGAATGTTCCAGAGATGGGACACAGCAACAAGGGAACACAGTTGGAAGTTGAAGACTCAGATGAATCACAGGGATGTTAGGAAGTATTTCTTCAGTCACAAAGTGGTCGGGAAGTGGAATAGTTTGGGAAGCGATGTAGTGGAGGCAGGTTCCATACATAGCTTTAAGAAGAGGTATGATAAAGCTCATGACGCAGGGAGAGTGACCCAGTAGCGGCCAGTGAAGAGGCGGGGCCAGGAGCTATGATCGACCCCTGCAACCACAACTAGGTGAGTACAACTACGTGAGTACACACACAGAGGTCTCACTCTTGGAATCTTTGAATGCTATCAATGCATAAACGCAAAACCTGGGGTTATACAGCACCTGGAGAAACCAGGTTTGATCTGAGGAAGGAAAGAGTAGCTTTAATTCGTAACAAGAGCATTCACAAGCACCAAGGCACTGCCCTTAAAGGAGTGATAGAAATATTCTCCATTAGCATCTAAATATATTATTTAAAGGACATCTAGATAGGTCGTAATATTTCTAGCCCCAGACTTGGAAGGAATCAAGTGTGATTACGTCAAAAGGAACAACAGGAATCAAGGCAGGTTCAAGGTAGATTACTCATCTAGAAAAAATCTCTGAACATTTTCCAGTTTGAATATATAATTTGCCTTAAAAGGATATACGAGAACTAAACCTGTATGGTACCTGTAGATGGTTTCTGGGGCCGTTGCCCCCCTCACTGCAGAGCAAGTCGATCCTACCTCTAGCAATATCTAGAACACTATACCTGGAGGGGGTTTCGGGGGTCAACGCCCCCGCGGCCCGGTCCGTAACCAGGCCTCATGGTGGAGCAGGAACTGATCAACCAGGCTGTTACTGCTGACCGCATATAAACCGACATACAAGCCACAGCCCGGCTGGTCAGGTACTGACTATACTGCAGGAAAGTTAAGCTTGTTCATAGTATCAGCATTATAGTTTATACTTGGCAAATACTTTCAACGAAGACAACACGGTCGACTGACTGAAAAATACCCACAATGAAAATCAAAGTACTACGAGATAACTTAGTGAAAGTTAAGGGAAAAGAGACTTCAACAACCTCCGCTGATACGTATGGGGACTTGCCAACAGACACCTCCTAAGCTGTCAAGAGGAACTTGATCAATTCCTTAAGTCAGTTCCTGACCACTCGGGGTGTGGCGCATACATTGGATTGCGTGTGGTTAGCACTAGCCGTAGGCTGACGGACTGATCCCCTCAAATTACCTTTTCATTTCTACCGTCTCCAGTATTATATTCTCATATATTTGATTGAAAATACCTGCTGTGCAGGCGATACGTTTCGCCAGCAGAGATACCCAAGTATTGGACATGTATCTTATTCATCATTGGTGATGGTAATAGCACTGGTGCCTAAGGTATTACCATCATAGCCTCAGTGGGAATGTTTGGCACTGGTGTCTGAGGTACCTACGCTGAGCCAGTCATGGCACTAGCATCTAAGCAATGTCACGTGTGAACTGGTAGTGGTGATAGTGCAGAAATAGTTCGAGCGTATGATTGTTCACTCGAAAAAAAATCCATAGCGAATACAGAGCTCAGTTGACAAAAAAATTGGATTGCGTTGGGATTTTTATCGAAATTGCCCGCGGAGCAATCAGTGAGTTTTCTCTCTTACTGTTGGTGTCTCGCCTGGGGAGCCTGGATCCGCTCCCCGTGGGTACTGCGTTTCTGAAGGAGCTTTCATGAGTTAGAACCCTGGTTCATCGTCTTGGATCACCCGTGGTGGCGCGAGGGAATGTTTCCAGACGCTTACATGATAGGGAACCATATATCCTGGAGGGGGAGAGGGAACCACCATATATCCTGGAGGGGAAGAGGGAACCACCATATATCCTGGAGGGAAAGAGGGAACCACCATATATCCTGGAGGGGGAGAGGGAACCACCATATATTCTGAAGGGAGAGAGGGAACCACAATATATCCTGAAGGGAAAGAGGGAACCACCATATATTCTGAAGGGAGAGAGGGAACCAACATATATCCTGAAGGGAGAGAGGGAACCACCATATATTCTGAAGGGAGAGAGGGAACCACCATATATCCTGAAGGGAGAGAGGGAACCACCATATATCCTGAAGGGAGAGAGGGAACCACCATATATTCTGAAGGGAGAGAGGGAACCACCATATATCCTGAAGGGAGAGAGGGAACCACCATATATCCTGAAGGGAGAGAGGGAACCACCATATATCCTGAAGGGAGAGAGGGAACCACCATATATCCTGAAGGGAGAGAGGGAACCACCATATATCCTGAAGGGAGAGAGGGAACCACCATATATCCTGAAGGGAGAGAGGGAACCACCATATATTCTGAAGGGAGAGAGGGAACCACCATATATCCTGAAGGGAGAGAGGGAACCACCATATATCCTGAAGGGAGAGAGGGAACCACCATATATCCTGAAGGGAGAGAGGGAACCACCATATATCCTGAAGGGAGAGAGGGAACCACCATATATCCTGAAGGAGAGGGAACCACCATATATCCTGAAGGGAGAGAGGAACCACCATATATCCTGAAGGGAGAGAGGGAACCACCATATATCCTGAAGGGAGAGAGGGAACCACCATATATTCTGAAGGGAGAGAGGAACCACCATATATCCTGAAGGGAGAGAGGGAACCACCATATATCCTGAAGGGAGAGAGGGAACCACCATATATCCTGAAGGGAGATAGGGAACCACCATATATCCTGAAGGGAGAGAGGGAACCACCATATATCCTGAAGGGAGAGAGGGAACCACCATATATCCTGAAGGGAGAGAGGGAACCACCATATATCCTGAAGGGAGAGAGGGAACCACCATATATCCTGAAGGGAGAGAGGGAACCACCATATATCCTGAAGGGAGAGAGGGAACCACCATATATCCTGAAGGGAGAGAGGGAACCACCATATATCCTGAAGGGAGAGAGGGAACCAACATATATCCTGGAGGGGAAGTGGGAACCAGGAACAGTATGTCACAATGGCCTGGATAAAACAATTCACAAATAACCCGACTTTAATTAAATTAAAATTATTGGTTCCCATGTGCAGTTGAAGAGCACCAGACGATACCAAAAATTTGTTATTTAAACTATAATATAAAATATTAAGAGATTAATTTGTCTTAGAGAGTCCTGAACTTCTGAGAAAATCCATGATTAATGGAAGTCAGGCCAAAGGATTATTAGGTTTAAACGAGAAGACTTTAGGACGGCTTGTTCCGAAGGTTCCAAGAGTTTGGTAAATTAGTTCGTGTGTTTTATCGCAGAGTTGTGTTTGCGGGGTTCGAGACTCAGCTCCTGGGCCCCGCCTCTTAGGCCACTTTGATCGCGTCACTGATTTCTATCACATTACTGTTCAAGTCGTGTTTTAAAGTTTGCCTCCACCACTCTCTAAGTCACTCCACCTGTCAACCAGCCTAAGGCTAAAGGAATACTTCCTTACATTACTATGGCTCCTCTGTGTCTTCAGTTTCCACCTGTTATACGTTGCCCCTTGTCCTCTCCACTAGTCGTCAGGTTTGGTGCCTTCAACCTGTCCTCAGAGCTTCTCTCTCAGTTCTGGTTCTACACTGGCTGTAAACCTTACGCCCCTTTTGATGTACTTAGTGAGGTTTGGGCTCCATGCTGGGGCTGCATACTCAATGACAGGCCTAACATATGTCGTATATAAGGGATTGAAGGATTCTTCAAGTTCCTGAACGCTACTCGAGATTTGCTAATTCGCATATGCCGCTGACGTTATATTGTTGTATATCTATGCTTAGTGTTATATTTAGAAAGGATGGAACAAAATAGAATGAGGGCTTATAAATCAGTAGTAGAAGGAAGGCGGGGTAGGAGTCATCCTAGGAAAGTCTGGAGGGACGGGGTAAAGGAGGTTTTGTATGCGAGGGGCTTAGACTTCCAGCAAGCGTGCGTGAGCGCGTTAGATAGGATCGAGTGGAGACAAATGGTTTTTATGAGTTGACGTGTTGTTGGAGTGTGAGCAAAGTAACATTTAATAAAGTGTTCAGGGAAACCGGTTAGCCAGACTTGAGTCCTGGAGGTGGGAAGTACTTTGTTTGCGCTCTAAAGAAGGGCTGTCGATATGTTGCCGTTTTTTAACTATTGTGTAAGAGCGCCTTTGGCAAGACAGTAATGAAGTGAATGATGATTAAAGTGTTTCTTCTTTTTCGGATCACGTTGTCCGGGTCCTTTCCACACACTGATAATTGCAACTTCTCCGACGATGCTGTACTCTGCGTCCAGTCTGACCTCATTCCTCCAATTCGCAAGACCTTGCACTTGCTCGGGTTGACCATATCTGTAGCTTGTTGCGGTCGTCTCTTCTTCTGATAATTATCATTAGGTGCTAACAAAGACAACACTATCCACTGTGGTAGGTCGTTCACATAAATTAGGAATAACAGTGAGTGAGCGCGAGGTGTGTGCAAGCGCGTGCGTGTGCGTTTAAGTAAAAGGCATCCACACGGAAGTGAACATCTTAAGTCATCCATAAGATAAAAATAAATGTATGACACAGAAATAAACAAGTGTAACAGCTTGTGTTGTGACTACCCAGTGTTTTGTAAGCGGTCATGCTAGAAGGATACATCAATAAAAAAAATTAAAATTGACAAACTGAAAGCTAAACTAATAACAATCTAAACCTTTGTATTACAGAGTTGAAAGTTTGTTGCCGATCGGAAGAAGCATTGTAGAAACAAAAGCGGAGGAAGAAAACTGAAAACTACTACGAGTATACCTGGAGATGGTTACGGAGGTCAACCAGGGTCTGATCAACCAGGCTGTTACTGTTGGCCACACGTTAACCGACGCACAAACCACAGCCCAGCTGATCAAGTACTGACTTTAGGTTCCTGTCCAAAGCCTTCTTGAAGACAGACAGGGTCTATTGGTAATTCCCCTTATGTTTGCTGGGAGACAGTTGAACAATCTTGGGCTCCTGACACTTATTGTGTTGTCTCTTATCGTGCTAGTGGCGCCCTTGCTTTTCATTGTGGAGATGTTGCATCGTCTGCCGAGTCTTGCTTTCATGGGGAGTGATTTTCGTGTGTAAATTTGGTACTAATCCCTCTAGGATCTTCCAAGTGTATATAATCGTGTGTGTCTCTCGCCTGAGTTCCAGGGTATACAGGTCGAGAAACTTCAACCATTCCCAGTAATTTAGGTGTTTTATCGTACCTATCGTATAGTGAGTTATCAAGTAACCTGTCTTCAAGAAGGTACTTTAAAAGTTCCTTCACACAGTTACTGCTTATCAGGGCTATGGTGCTTACCTCAGACTGTGTGTAACTAGTACCAGTCACTTATGTGGCCAGGTCATCTACATGGAGGCCTGGTCAGTGAGGCCGATGATATACCAAGTAGGTAGACCACAAACGTCACAAGACGTGTCTCCACCCCAACAAGTAACCCTAACACAACCACAGTATCCCACTGCTGGTACTATTACCCTCACTCACTGCCACCACTACCACAGTATCCCACTGCTGGCACTATTACCCTCACTCACTACCACCACCACCACAGTTTACCACTGCTGGTACTATTACCCTCACTCACTGCCACCACTACCACAGTATCCCACTGCTGGCACTATTACCCTCACTCACTGCCACCACCACCGTCCTTGTCATTTCCTGGGTGTGAGAGGTGTGATAGGGTCGCTGTGTAAGTGTCACCTGCGGCTGCCACCATCTCATTACTACCGTGAAAAAAGATGCTCTGCCATTTTCCTGTGTGCCACAAGGAAGTTGGTTAGGTCTTCAGTTTATTCTTAAATACTGTTACCAGAATTAACATGATATACAAATTTTAACCTTACGCCAAGGGAACTGTGTTAATCTAATGTAACCTTGGTATAATTTACATATGGAATAGTTCTAACTAATCAATATTAGGTCAGCCTCAGAGTAAACTAATCAATGTTAGGTCAACCTAAGAGTAAACTAATCAATGTTAGGTCAGCCTGAGAGTAAACTAATCAATATTAGGTCAGCCTGAGAGTAAACTAATCAATATTAGGTCAACCTAAGAGTAAACTAATCAATATTAGGTCAACCTGAGAGTAAACTAATCAATATTAGGTCAACCTCAGAGTAGTGTAGCTCCTCTTAGTGCTGCACCCGCCCTGGAATTTATATTACCGTCAACTTGTGCATAATTGATAAGTGGTAATACTGCCAGGGTGGATGATAAGTGGTAATACTGCCAGGGTGGATGATAAGTGGTAATACTGCCAGGGTGGATGATAAGTGGTAATACTGCCAGGGTGGATGATAAGTGGTAATACTGCCAGGGTGGATGATAAGTGGTAATACTGCCAGGGTGGATGATAAGTGGTAATACTGCCAGGGTGGATGATAAGTGGTAATACTGCCAGGGTGGATGATAAGTGGTAATACTGCCAGGGTGGATGATAAGTGGTAATACTGCCAGGGTGGATGATAAGTGGTAATACTGCCAGGGTGGATGATAAGTGGTGATACTGCCAGGGTGGATGATAAGTGGTAATATTGCCAGGGTGGATGACTGGCCAGAGCTCTCAACTCTTATACATTCACCGTAATTGTCTTGTTCGTGGAAAAATGGCGTTCTCGCTTTTACAAAAGTACATCCAATGTTCATTGTACCTGTAAGTGTTTCTGATATACCTCTGATATACCTTTGATGAGTCTCGAGAGTCTTACTACTCTCGGAGCCCGGCCATGGGGCAGGCTCGTCATGAGCCAGGTACGTCAAGCCTCGCAGCCCACCCTGAGGCTTCCTCACCAACACAATGTAAATGTCACTATTTATTTTTAGTGTAAAATAATGAAAAATTCACATTTTTAAAATGTGCAGGGAGGTGTTTAAACTCGGTAATAATAAAAAATATAATATTTTTAAGCCTCAATTTAATGGCTAAAGTATGTCACATTCACGTGCGTAAAGTGTAGATATACGAGGCATAAAGTTCACCGTGGACCCATCACCTGTGTATACAACTCAAACAATTGGTTCAAACAACCTTGCAGGCACTGGTATGATAGTTTTAGCCAATGCTAAAACTAGCAGGACAGTGCGCTACCCACTGTTCCACGCCGGTCTAATACCGGTCATCCAAGTAAGTGCATTAACACCATAGGAAGGTTAACACGGGCCACCACAGTGGTGGCCCGTGTGGCGTGCTCTAGCTTCATGTCCCTTGAAAGATATTATGAATGACCTGTGAAAGTGCGTGTATTGTATGCGTGCGTGCGTATGCGTACTCATCTAACTATACTCAATTGTGGTTGCAGGGGTCGATTCATAGCTCCTGGCCCTGCCTCTTCACTGGTCGCTCCGTGAGCTTTATCATACCACTTCTTAAAGCTATGTATGGATCCTGCCTCCACCACCTCCGTTTCCAGACTATTCCACTTCCTGACAACTCTGTGACTGAAGAAATACTTCCTAACATCCCTGTGACTCATCTGAGTCTTCAACTTCCAATTGTGACCCCTTGCTGTGTCCCATCTCACAAACATTCTGTCCCTGTCCACCTTGTCGATTCCTCTCAGTATTTTATGTTGTTATCGTGTCCCCCGTGTCCCTCCTGTCCTCCAGCGTCGTCAGATCGATATTATTTTTTTTGTGTGTAACATCACTGTACGAAGATCTAATAGTCTTTATATTAAATTACAGTAATTAATTATAATGTAATTTACCTCAGGAGAGCCATCAACCACGAGACCTGGTCTGGGACCACGCCGCGTGAAGCGATGACCTCCAGGAATCAACAACATGTGTGTATACACACACTCTCAGTGAAGAGGCGGGGCCAGGAGCTATGAATCGACTCCTGCAACCACAAATAGGAGAGTACACACACACACACACACACACACACACACACACTGTATACAAGTGACTGTCGACGAGCGATATCTTCGTAAATTCTTCCACAGTAACCTTTAAGTCCCTTTGTTATAATGTGTGTACTTGAGTGAACCACGAGAGAGGGAGGAAGGCAGCCGGTTAAGTAGGTAGGTAGACAAGTGGGCAGCAATATAGGTAGATACATTAAATTTATCACACCACACCTTTCCTCATAACGGCTTACACTTGAGGTTGTACGTTGAGGGTAAAAAATATCTTAATCCAAGAAAGTGGAGCTAACCTTCACCTATGATTAAAACTCGTTACCTCCCTCTACTCAGGAGCTGTATGATTCCTATGGGTTTAGCGCCTATACATAAAACCCTCTCTGTAGTCTTAATATTCTCGGGAGGCGCTAAACCTGCAAGGGTTATGCACCAGCCGGAAAATGGAAGGTAATTGGATCTAAGTGAAAGGTAGCTCCAATTCTTTAAATTAAAAGCATTTGTATCATTGTTTAGGCAAGTAAGATTGCTGGGTTTTAATCCTATCTACTGCACGCGGGTCTTCAAGTATTGTATACACACATCTCTGGTTGTATATACACCTCCAGTGTTTATAATATAGGATATACAACTCTGCATACACAGATACACGTGGGCCACAGGAAACAAAATGATCAACAATGAGGGACCTGTAAGTAATGAGAAGATCTTACATTCAAGGATCACATCAATGTTATTATCACAACTCCAAAGAAAATGATAAGACTGAGTATTTGGAGCCTTGAAAACAGAGAGATGCTAAGGCAGGAATGATACTGTTTAACTTGCTTGTTCTCTCTAGACGGGTATGTTGATTTATACTAACAACTCCTTTCAAGGCAGGCGAAATCACAGCTCTGGAGACTGTGCAGAGAACCTTAACTGCTCTGGAGACTGTGCTGAGAACCTTAACTGCTCTGGAGACTGTGCAGAGAACCTTAACTGCTCTGGAGACTGTGCTGGAGAACCTTAACTGCTCTAGAGACTGTGCAGAGAACCTAACTGCTCTGGAGACTCAGAACTAACTGCTCTGAGACTGCAGGAACCTTAACTGCTCTAGAGACTGTGCAGAGAACCCTAACTGCTCTGGAGACTGTGCAGAGAACCTTAACTGCTCTGGAGACTGTACAGAGAACCTTAACTGCTCTGGAGACTTGCGAGAACCTTAACTGCTCTGGAGACTATACAAGAACCTAAACTGCTCTGGAGACTATACAGAGAACCTTAACTGCTCTGGAGACTATACAGAGAACCTAAACTGCTCTGGAGACTTACAGAGAACCTTAACTGCTCTGGAGACTATACAGAGAACCTAACTGCTCTGGAGACTATACAGAGAACCTTAACTGCTCTGGAGACTGTGCTAGAGAACCTTAAACTGCTCTGGAGACTATACAGAGAACCTTAACTGCTCTGGAGACTATACAGAGAACCTTAACTGCTCTGGAGACTATACAGAGAACCTAAACTGCTCTGGAGACTGTGCTGAGAACCTTAACTGCTCTGGAGACTGTGCTGAGAACCTTAACTGCTCTAGAGACTGTGCAGAGAACTTTAACTGCTCTGGAGACTGTGCAGAGAACCTTAACTGCTCTGGAGACTGTGCTGAGAACCTTAACTGCTCTGGAGACTGTGCTGAGAACCTTAACTGCTCTAGAGACTGTGCAGAGAACCTTAACTGCTCTGGAGACTGTGCAGAGAACCTTAACTGCTCTGGAGACTGTACAGAGAACCTTAACTGCTCTGGAGACTGTGCTGAGAACCTTAACTGCTCTGGAGACTATACAAAGAACCTAAACTGCTCTGGAGACTATACAGAGAACCTTAACTGCTCTGGAGACTATACAGAGAACCTAAACTGCTCTGGAGACTATACAGAGAACCTTAACTGCTCTGGAGACTATACAGAGAACCTAAACTGCTCTGGAGACTATACAGAGAACCTTAACTGCTCTGGAGACTGTGCTGAGAACCTTAACTGCTCTGGAGACTATACAGAGAACCTTAACTGCTCTGGAGACTATACAGAGAACCTTAACTGCTCTGGAGACTATACAGAGAACCTAAACTGCTCTGGAGACTATACAGAGAACCTTAACTGCTCTGGAGACTATACAGAGAACCTTAACTGCTCTGGAGACTGTGCTGAGAACCTTAACTGCTCTGGAGACTATACAGAGAACCTTAACTGCTCTGGAGACTATACAGAGAACCTTAACTGTTCTGGAAACTATACAGAGAACCTTAACTGCTCTGGAGACTATACAGAGAACCTTAACTGCTCTGGAAACTATACGGAGAACCTTAACTGCTCTGGAAACTATACAGAGAACCTGAACTGCCAGCATAAATTCAGTCCAGCACCTGAATTATTCTGACCACGAAGTCCCTCGAATTGTACTCCCTGGAACCTAGCACAGAAATATTAATCATAATTTACACTAGGAAAGTCATGGAGGAATTATCCCCAAATCTGACCACTGAAATTACTCCATACGAGAACAAAAGGCTCTCCACACGGTGGTACAAATTACTCCCAATAAAAAAGCAGGGATGCAATAATTCATTAAATGTAAAGGGACCAAGACTTTTTAACACCATACATGAGGGGAATTACCAAACAAAGTCTTCAAGAAGAAACAATATTCAAGTTAGTTCCTGATCAGCCGGGCTGTTGTGCATACGTTTGAATGCGTGTGGATAACAACAACCTGGTCAATCAGATCGTCAACCATAAGGCCGCCTAATCTGGGACTGGGGTTCCCAGGGTTGGGTTGTGGAGTTGTACTAGTCTGCAAGGAATCTTACAATAATGTCCACACTATTTTATAGATCTACGACCTCTCTACCACAGCACACAACTCTTTTCACATGACCCACGACTCTTCCACATGGACCCACCTTTCCACCGACCCTCGACATTTCCACCAAGACCAACAATCAACTACAACCTACAACGTTTCCACCACTACCCACTTTCCATCACGACACATCCAACACATTTCCACCCACGATCTTTGCCACAATCCACGTCTGCTTCCGTACAACACAGACACATTTCGCTAATACATTTACCAATTTCTCAAATTTGAGATTATTGAATTACGCTAAAGGACTCGTTACCGATAATTACATTTGGCCCAGACGCTCAAATTAGTAACCCAAGACTCCAGACACCAGAGTCTGATAGGGACACAAGAATTAATAACCTCTTAGAATAAACAACTAGATCTGTCATTGACTGTCGGTTCGGTGCTTGGGGTATGTTTACCTCTGACAAAGATCTTCCAAGAGAGAAAATCAGGTACTAATTAACACCCTCTAACACGACTGGCAGAGCACTGAGTGACTGGCCATATCAACTGACTTCCAGAGGTACAAGCGTAGCTTTAGGGAAGGTTATGAGTGATAAAAGAAATTAAACACAAGTTAACAAATTTATAAAAAATAAAAGGATTAGAAGAGGACTTACAGACCAAGAGTTTTCAATACCCTTCATGCACAGGTGGAATTTCTAACAAAAACTGTTAACTTCTAGAGGTGGCCAGATAAGTTCCTGATTAGCCAGGCTGTTGTGCCGCCTACGTTAGACTGTGTGAGGCTAGCCCGTGATCATCAACCAAGTGAGTTGGTCTGGGACCGAACCGCAGGGGCGGTGACCCTGGGAATTGTCTTTAGCTAACCCTGGCGGGATGAAACCGGTAGGAGCGACACCCCCCTGGCAGGGTGAGGGTGGCAGGAATATCCCGTTAAGGGATGAAGACATGGGCAACACCTCCCTAGTGGGGTATGGATGACGGGGAGGAACGGGGGGCAGGCACTTCACGCCCTGGTGGAATAATTACCAGGTCCTCAGGCTGTGGGCGATGCACGGCCAGGAATTAATAAGACGCTGGTAAGTGGCGGTGGTGTGGCAGCACGTGTTGAAGATGCCTCCTCCTTGCCAGGTAAACTGAGACAACACCAGTCCTCGGAGACCAATGTCGTGATAATAAATTATTACCAAACACTAACAGCCAGCATCACTGTGACACAGCCTCCAGCGCCAACCTTACATGCTGCAACGATACTAAGTTCTTCTTTATTAGTAGTACATTTATAATGTATGTGTATGATAAAGTTCAAATTATTAGGGAGAAAAATCAGATTGAAAAACGAACACTGGATACATAACTCAGACATACACCGTCCCATAGAACGAAAGGAACATGTTAAGATCTAGGAATGTTTATATTTGATGACGTTGATTAGTGAACAAAATATGATAAACGATTAAAATGCCAGGAAAATAAGAAAAATAAAATACTAGAAATCAAGCCGAAATTAATGTTTTTTCCAATGTTGCTCTCACGTCTGGTATAATGCTCCATTTTGCAGCTCTTCAATGCTGCTCTCACGTCTGGTATAATGCTCAGTTTTGCAGCTCTTCAACGCTGCTCTCACGTCTGGTATAATGCTCTATTTTGCAGCTCTTCAATGTTGCTCTCACGTCTGGTATAATGCTCAGTTTTGCAGCTCTTCAATGCTGCTCTCACGTCTGGTATAATGCTCTGGGTTTACAACTCTTCAATGCTGCTCTCACGTCTGGTATAATGCTCTGGGTTTACAACTCTTCACTGTAGTTAAGAAAATACGGAGATTGTTTACAACAGCACAGAATCAATAACACACTTAAACTACTGGGAACGCCTAAAAGCATTGGAAATGAAAACAAACATCAGCTAATATAAACATAGAAGATATTTGAGGACTGCGCTCCAAATCTGCACACTGCTATAACCACTTATTCGAGTGCCATAATAAAGGAAGCGTGGAATCAACCCAGTGAAAAGTATGTAGTTCCAATGATAATTAAAGAACGGTGTCAATATTAGTGGTTCTCATCTCTTCAACGTGTTATCAGGAGATACCACACACATTACTGGAAGGTTTCAATAAACTGATCAGCCAGGCTGTGACAGCTATGTAGGCCTGCGGGATACTGGCAGTAACAGCATGGTTGACTAGGCAATCAACAAGTGAATGTGGCCTCAGGCCAGGCTGTATAGGTTATAAGTGAGAAAACAAAGATTTGAAGGTCGATTTATCTTTTAAATCACTATGAACACTAGCTTAGCTGCCTAGTAACTAGCAATACATCCTGCTTTAATCGTTGCCTGAGTTAGCTGAAATCCATGTGAATTTCACCGCTTTTATGTCTTTCCCACTGTTAAGATGATCTGGTAAGAGCTGTGTTCCCCATGAAACCTATTAGCAATCCCTTAGCGGTGTGCACGCCAGTTTGAGAAATGGTGGGCTAATCACTCCTGGATCTTATTGGCCAGAGAGTCTACACAAGCATACTGGTACAGTGCAATCAATACACACTGGGAATCAGAGTACACAGTTAACAGAGATCCACCTACGCTAGTTATCAGGAGGAGTGCAGCAAGTACTGCATGCTAGTCAACACAAGACTTGTCTGGTAACCGTGTTCAATGACAGTCCTCACCAGCGATCACCACAATGTCAGTATCACCCTTTAATCCCTAAGCATGAACAAAATCATTCTCCAATTAGCCAAGCTCATCACCAGAGTTCGACACTTAAGGGTACCCATCCACTGCCAACAAAGACGCTCCTCAGACGCTGTCCATTTCTTAACAAGATTGGAGGGATAAAAGCTCGCACCCAAACACAAAATAGTATTATAAACTTCATGAGATGAACAAGGGATTCTCACTTCACTACGAAGACCATAGCATAAGCTGAGTTGTAAGATGCATGTAAAGCCTCAAACAGGCAGCATAAATCCAGTTGCTCACGGAGGTGGTGGTGGTCCAGGGAATGATCACAACACTCAACACGAGTCACTCGACAGGGTAAGTAACACATCAGTAATGGACAGAATTTTAGTAGAAGTATCAGGGAAGGGCTGACTGAGTAGATCTGGCAACCTCTCCGCCGATGCTGTACTCCTGCGTCCAGTCTGACCTCACCTCCTCCAATTCGCAAGACCTTGCTTTTGCTCAGGTTGACCATATCTGTAGCTTGTTGCGGTCCTCTCTTCTTCTGATAATTATCATTAGATTTATATCATGTGCTAACAAAGACACACAACACTATCCACTGTGGTAGGTCGTTGTGTGTGTGTGTGTGTGTGTGTGTGTGTGTGTGTGTGTGTGTGTGTGTGAAAGTGAGAGGGAGAGAAAGCGAGGGGGAGAGAGAGAATAAAAAACAGGGAATCCTGGACAAGTATATGAGAGCAGTGACAACCCTGGAAAAGAGAGAGAGAAAGGAGAGCTCTGAACAAAAAAGGGTTAGAGTAGTGAAAGCCCTGAATAAGAAGAGAATAGCGAGAGCCCTAGACAAGGAAGAGAGAAGTTGCCCAGAAAGAGAAGAGCAGTGAAAAAGACAGATATAGAATAGCGAGAGCCCTGGATAAGCAAGAGACAACAGTGAGAGCCCTGGATAAGCAAGAGACAACAGTGAGAGCCCTGGATAAGCAAGAGACAACAGTGAGAGCCCTGGATAAGCAAGAGACAACAGTGAGAGCCCTGGATAAGCAAGAGACAACAGTGAGAGCCCTGGATAAGCAAGAGACAACAGTGAGAGCCCTGGATAAGCAAGAGACAACAGTGAGAGCCCTGGATAAGCAAGAGACAACAGTGAGAGCCCTGGATAAGCAAGAGACACCAGTGAGAGCCCTGGATAAGCAAGAGACAACAGTGAGAGCCCTGGATAAGCAAGAGACAACAGTGAGAGTCCTGGATAAGCAAGAGGCAACAGTGAGAGCCCTGGATAAGCAAGAGACAACAGTGAGAGTCCTGGATAAGCAAGAGACAACAGTGAGAGCCCTGGATAAGCAAGAGGCAACAGTGAGAGCCCTGGATAAGCAAGAGACAACAGTGAGAGCACTGGATAAGCAAGAGACAACAGTGAGAGTCCTGGATAAGCAAGAGACAACAGTAAGAGCCCTGGATAAGCAAGAGACAACAGTGAGAGTCCTGGATAAGCAAGAGACAACAGTGAGAGTCCTGGATAAGCAAGAGACAACAGTGAGAGCACTGGATAAGCAAGAGACAACAGTAAGAGCACTGGATAAGCAAGAGACAACAGTGAGAGCCCTGGATAAGCAAGAGACAACAGTGAGAGTCCTGGATAAGCAAGAGACAACAGTGAGAGCCCTGGAAAAGCAAGAGACAACAGTAAGAGCACTGGATAAGCAAGAGACAACAGTAAGAGCCCTGGATAAGCAAGAGACAACAGTGAGAGTCGTGGATAAGCAAGAGACAACAGTAAGAGCACTGGATAAGCAAGAGACAACAGTGAGAGTCCTGGATAAGCAAGAGACAACAGTAAGAGCCCTGGATAAGCAAGAGACAACAGTGAGAGTCCTGGATAAGCAAGAGACAACAGTGAGAGTCCTGGATAAGCAAGAGACAACAGTGAGAGCACTGGATAAGCAAGAGACAACAGTAAGAGCACTGGATAAGCAAGAGACAACAGTGAGAGCCCTGGATAAGCAAGAGACAACAGTGAGAGTCCTGGATAAGCAAGAGACAACAGTGAGAGCCCTGGAAAAGCAAGAGACAACAGTAAGAGCACTGGATAAGCAAGAGACAACAGTAAGAGCCCTGGATAAGCAAGAGACAACAGTGAGAGTCCTGGATAAGCAAGAGACAACAGTAAGAGCACTGGATAAGCAAGAGACAACAGTGAGAGCCCTGGATAAGCAAGAGATAAGGCAGTGAGAGCCCTGGACAAGGAAGAGAGCAGTAAGAGTCCTGCACAAGGGATAGAGCAGCCATGAAGGAGTTATAAGAGGACTGTAGCAGCAGCAGTAGTATTCAATTAAGAAAAAATAATTAAGGAAGACAAGAAAGGACGTTTAGTGATCCATCAAGTTGATGACCACCTCAGCACCAAGACCAGAGACTCGGCAATATCTGAGATCTATTTCATGAGGTTTTCTTAATTCTCCTCACTTAATTAACACAACAATATAATCTCTCCAAGAATAACATTGCAGTGCTCTATCAATATCGCAATCTCCAACAATAACATTGTAATTTCCAACAATAACATCATAATTTCTAACAACATCGTAACCTCTCCACCAACAACATCGTAACCTCTCCACCAACAACATCGTAACCTCTCCACCAACAACATCGTAACCTCTCCACCAACAACATCGTAACCTCTCCACCAACAACATCGTAACCTCTCCACCAACAACATCGTAACCTCTCCACCAACAACATGGTAATCTCTCCGACAACAACATGGTAATCTCTCCACCATCACGGTAATCTCTCCGACAACAACATGGTAATCTCTCCGACAACAACACGGTAATCTCTCCGACAACAACACGGTAATCTCTCCGACAACAACACGGTAATCTCTCCGACAACAACATGGTAATCTCTCCGACAACAACATGGTAATCTCTCCACCATCACGGTAATCTCTCCGACAACAACATGGTAATCTCTCCGACAACAACATGGTAATCTCTCCGACAACAACATGGTAATCTCTCCGACAACAACATGGTAATCTCTCCGACAACAACATGGTAATCTCTCCGACAACAACATGGTAATCTCTCCGACAACAACATGGTAATCTCTCCGACAACAACATGGTAATCTCTCCGACAACAACATGGTAATCTCTCCGACAACAACATGGTAATCTCTCCGACAACAACATGGTAATCTCTCCGACAACAACATGGTAATCTCTCCGACAACAACATGGTAATCTCTCCGACAACAACATGGTAATCTCTCCGACAACAACATGGTAATCTCTCCGACAACAACATGGTAATCTCTCCGACAACAACATGGTAATCTCTCCGACAACAACATGGTAATCTCTCCGACAACAACATGGTAATCTCTCCGACAACAACATGGTAATCTCTCCGACAACAACATGGTAATCTCTCCGACAACAACATGGTAATCTCTCCGACAACAACATGGTAATCTCTCCGACAACAACATGGTAATCTCTCCGACAACAACATGGTAATCTCTCCGACAACAACATGGTAATCTCTCCGACAACAACATGGTAATCTCTCCGACAACAACATGGTAATCTCTCCGACAACAACATGGTAATCTCTCCGACAACAACATGGTAATCTCTCCGACAACAACATGGTAATCTCTCCGACAACAATATGGTAATCTCTCCCACAACAATATGGTAATCTCTCCGACAACAATATGGTAATCTCTCCGAAAACAACATGGTAATCTCTCCGACAACAACATGGTAATCTCTCCGACAACATGGTAATCTCTCCGACAACAACATGGTAATCTCTCCGAAAAAATAATCTCTCGAAACAACATGGTAATCTCTCCGAAAACAACATGGTAATCTCTCCGAAAACAACATGGTAATCTCTCCGACAACAACATGGTAATCTCTCCGACAACAACATGGTAATCTCTCCGACAACAACATGGTAATCTCTCCGACAACAACATGGTAATCTCTCCGACAACAACATGGTAATCTCTCCGAAAACAACATGGTAATCTCTCCGAAAACAACATGGTAATCTCTCCGAAAACAACATGGTAATCTCTCCGAAAACAACATGGTAATCTCTCCGACAACAACATGGTAATCTCTCCGACAACAACATGGTAATCTCTCCGAAAACAACATGGTAATCTCTCCGACAACAACATGGTAATCTCTCCGACAACAACATGGTAATCTCTCCGACAACATGGTAATCTCTCCGACAACAACATCGTAATCTCTCCAACAATAACATCGTAATTTCTCAAACAATAACATCCTCTGAGACTTGGGTCAGGTTCAAAGAATCTTTAATATCGGCTTTCCACGAGAAGATTGAAAATTCTTTAAAGATTTTTACCCTCTGCTGTTCTTCCAAGATCAGCGATAACTATTTTAAAATTAATTTTGTGACTGAAGAAAGGATCCCTTCTCAAAGGCCAGATATATTAATTTTTATAAAAAATATATATTTAACTATTTTTTAAATCATTTTAGAGCAAAACTGCTAAATACGTAGTTTATATTTCATTATTTTCGTATAACCACTTACTGTCAGTAACGAATCACGGTTACTGGAGTATAAGCTATAACGTAAAAGCACAGGATATAATACAACGAGAAATGTACATCTTTTGGGGTATACCTGGAGGGTGTTCCGGGGGTCACCGCCCCCGCGGCCCCGTCCAGAGTTCACCTTAATCCTTAATCTGGAGAGTAACGTTTCCTTAACTGGGGGTGAACAAGTGATAAGCAGCCTTAATGACCCTCGTGTATTCGATAGGCTTTAACTCCATTAACCAACAATAAAAGGAGAAATCTCATATGTAACTGAAAAATACTAGAGGGTCTGGTCCTCAAAATGCACACTCATGACAAATTACTGGACTGAAACCACTTGCAATGTGTTCCTAAAAACGGGAGAATAAAAATTATAAATAAAGTCAAGAGCTAAGCCCGTCCGGGGCATGTGAGGGTACGTAGGAGGGTGTGAGGGTAAGTAGGAGGGTGTGAGGGTAAGTAGGAGGGTGTGAGGGTAAGTAGGAGGGTGTGAGGGTAAGTAGGAGGGTGTGAGGGTAAGTACCTTTGATATACCTTTGAAGAGTTTTTACAGTTTATCTACTCTCTGAGCCCGGCCATGGGCCAGGTTCGTCTGGTGCTTGCCTGGTCAACCAGGCTGTTGCTGCTGGAGGCTCGCTGCCCCACATATCCATCACAGCCTTGTTTATCTGGCACCTGGTGAAGATACTTGTCCAGTTTCCTCTTGAAGGCTTCTACACTGGTTCCAGCCGTGCTTCGGATATCTTCTGGTAAGATGTTGAATAGTCTGGGACCCCGGATGTTAATACAGTGCTCCCGTATTGTTGTAACCACCGCACCCCTGCTCCTCACTGGGTTTATTTTACACTTCCTCCCATATCTCTCACTCCAGTATGTTGTTATGGCAGTGTGCAGATTTGGGACCAGGCCCTCAAGTACTTTCCAAGTATATATTATCATGTATCTCTCTCTCCTCCGCTCCAATGAGTACATGTTCAAGACTTGAAGGCGTTCCCAATAATTTAGATGTTTCAATGGCTCAATGTGAGCCGTAAACGATCTCTGAATTTATTCCAGCTCTGATATTTCTCCTGCCCTGAACGGGGCCGTCAGCACAGAGCAGTATTCTAAGTGAGGGAGCACTAGCGATTTGAAGAGTGTCACCATCGGCATTATTTTCCTTGTTTTGAAAGTTCTCAATACCCACCCCGTCATCTTCCTGGCTGTTGAGATCTTTGTCTTGTTATGGTCTTTAAAAGAAAGATCAGCAGACATAATTATTCCCAAGTCCTTTACGTGTTCCTTTCGTTCTATGTGGTGACTTTCTTGCGTTTTGTATATAGTGTTCCTTTTGAGTTCTTCATTTTTTCCATACCCAAGCAGCTGAAACTTATCACCATTGAACGTCATGTTCTCCACTGCCCACTGGAAGACCCCGCTTATGTCTTCCTGTAATTTTTCAGTGTCCTCTACCGTAGTGACTTTCATGCTTATTTTAGTGTCATCTGCAAATGATGATACAAAAGTGTGCCGGGTGTTTTTATCTACGTCTGCTATGAGTATGAGAAACAGCAGAGGTGCCAGGACAGTGCCTTGGGGCACTGAGCTTTTGACCTCGCTGATGCTGGATCTTGCCCTGTTCACTACTACTTTTTGTGTTCTGTGTGTTAGGAACTCAAAAATCCATCTGCCTACCTTCCCCGTAATGCCTATGGCCCTCATTTTGTGCGCTATCTCTCCATGATTGCATTTGTCAAACGCCTTTGCAAAATCTGTGTAAATCACATCTGCGTTTTGGTCGTCTTCCAATGCCTCCGTAATTCTGTCATAATGGTTCAACAGCTGTGACAGGCATGATCGTCCCGCTCTAAACCCATGCTGGTTCGGGTTATGTTGGTTGTGCTGATCCATGAAGTTTGTAATCTGCCGTCTCATCACTCTTTCAAAGATTTTTATGATGTGAGAAGTTAGGGCTACTGGTCTGTAATTTTTAGCTAGTGCTCTACTACCTCACTTATGCAAAGGAGCTATGTCTGCACTCTTTAAGGCCTCCGGTATTTCACCTAGATCTAAGCTCTTTCTCCAAAGAATACTGAGGGCTCTTGCTAATGGTACTTTGCACTTCTTTACAAATAGAGCATTCCATGAATCTGGTCCAGGTGCTGAGTGAGTGGTCATGTTGTCCATTTCTTTTTCGAAATCTATGGGATTTGTGCTAATGTCAGTTAGGTGGTCTGTGCGGCCTTCTGCTGGAGTGAAAAATATTTCTGCGTTTTCTACCTTGCTGTCATTTAGTGGGTTGCTGAACAACGACTCATACTGTTCTTTTAGGATTTCACTCATTTCCTGTTCATCGTCAGTATAAGAAGCTCCTCTCAATAATGGTCCAATTCTACAGGTAGTTCTTAGCTTGGGTTTTGCATAGGAATAAAAATATTTCGAGCTTCTTGCAATATCCTGTATGGCCCTTTGTTCCCTTTGTACTTCTTCGGTTAGGTATGACATCCTAAGTTTTTGCTCTAATTCAGTGATCTCTCGGCTAAGCCTATCTTTTCTCTGTTGCAACGTATTTGTGTTTTTAAGCAATTCAGTAACCCGTTTTCTTCTCCTGTACCACCTCCTACGCTCTCTCTCTATATCTGATCTTCTTCTGGGTTTCCTCAATGTTACGTGCTTCATGCATACCTTGTATGCTTCTGTATTCAGCTTCTCTAGGCACTGGTGGGGATTTAGGGTGCTCATGTCTGCTTCCCAGACATGAGCTCTTGGTTTATTTTATTCCAGTCAATTTTATGGTTATTAAAATTAAACTTACTGAACATTCCGTCTCTACATTAGTGCGGCAGTTCACTAACCCTGGGTTAATTCTCGTTTCAACTTCTATGATGTTGTGAGTCAGAGTAAATTGTTTTTGTAACTGTTATGTCTCTGATTAGTTCCTCGTTGTTTGTGAATATCAAATCCAGGGTATTTTTATTTCTAGTGAGATCAATTATCTCTTGGTTCAATGAGTACGTTTCACAAAGCCTCATTAGTTCCCTGGTATGTGCCCGTTGAGCCAGGGTGCTTCCCGGAGATATTTCTGGAATAACATTGCGTTGCGCCATCTTCCATTTTACATGAGGGAGATTAAAATCTCCAAGGAGTAAAATATTTGGTGTGGGATTTTCTAGCCTATCCAGATAGCTATCTGTCTTCCTTAACTGATCTGTGATTTCCTCAGCAGTTGCTGATGGTTTGTATACTAGGATAATTGCTAAATTCCTATTTTTAATTTTAATGCCTAGGATTTCTACTATATCATTTGTAGCGTTCAGCACTTCTGTGCAACAGAGAGTATCTTTTACATAGAGTTCTACTCCTCCCTGTGACCTATTAATTCTATCACATCTATACATGTTATAGTTTTCTATCTTCATTTCTCCGTCCAAAACATCCCCTCTGTAAATGCCCCAAACATGGCATTCACTTCTGATAGGAGCCCACTGACATAACTGTCTTTTTTTATTTGATTTCAGACCCTGAATATTTGCAAATATGAAGCAGGAATTACCATTTAGGATGTTTTGTTTTGCTTTGTTTCGTTAGTACCGCTGGTGATGTACTACCTGGTATGGCCCCTGGTTTCTCCAGTACTGACTTTGCATATGATTGTTCTAGGTGAATGTTTGTTCAACCAGGTTGTTGGTGTTAGGTATTCGCTGGCACACACAGGCAGGACAGCCAGGTTCATCTGTCACTTGGAGATAATAACCCACTTTCCACCTGAAGACTTATATACATTAATTCCGGCAATATTTCATATTCCTGCTGGTAATCATGACTTATAAAGCTATAGATGAATGGTTCAGAGAACCGACAAGTTATAAATTAGACACATATGCAACATTTGGGTATCTTTATTGAGGAAACGTTTCGCCACACAGTGGCTTCATCAGTCCAATACAAAGTAGAAAGGTGTAAGGAGAGTAGGAGTTTTGAGGTAATCAGTCCCTCGGCCTGGAGTCGATGTGTTCAGTCCATCAATCTTGTAGAAATGACAGCATATGTCCGTAGAGGTGGCTTATATACTGTAGTTAGGTGAGGTGAAGCAGCAGGAGGCGGGGTCATAGTGGTACCATCCACTAGTCTAAGTAGATCTTCGTCCAAAGGTTGGACAAGTGTTGAAGAATTCGTTTGTATTAAGATCCCAAGATGTTGCTGTGTCAGACAGGGTATAGATGAATGGTTCAGAGAACCGACAAGTTATAAATTAGACACATATGCAACATTTGGGTATCTTTATTGAGAAACGTTTCGCCACACAGTGGCTTCATCAGTCCAATACAAAGTAGAAAGGTAAGGAGAGTAGGAGTTTTGAGGTAATCAGTCCCTCGGCCTGGAGTCGATGTGTTCAGTCCATCAATCTTGTAGAAATGACAGCATATGTCCGTAGAGGTGGCTTATATACTGTAGTTAGGTGAGGTGAAGCAGCAGGAGGCGGGTCATAGTGGTACCATCCACTAGTCTAATGATCTTCGTCCAAAGGTTGGACAAGTGTTGAAGAATTCGTTTGTATTAAGATCCCAAGATGTTGCTGTGTCAGACAGGGTATAGATGAATGGTTCAGAGAACCGACAAGTTATAAATTAGACACATATGCAACATTTGGGTATCTTTATTGAGGAAACGTTTCGCCACACAGTGGCTTCATCAGTCCAATACAAAGTAGAAAGGTGTAAGGAGAGTAGGAGTTTCAACACTTGTCCAACCTTTGGACGAAGATCTACTTAGACTAGTGGATGGTACCACTATGACCCCGCCTCCTGCTGCTTCACCTCACCTAACTACAGTATATAAGCCACCTCTACGGACATATGCTGTCATTTCTACAAGATTGATGGACTGAACACACGACTCCAGGCCGAGGGACTGATTACCTCAAAACTCCTACTCTCCTTACACCTTCTACTTGTATTGACTGATGAAGCCACTGTGTGGCGAAACGTTTCCTCAATAAAGATACCCAAATGTTGCATATGTGTCTAATTTATAACTTGTCGGTTCTCTGAACCATTCATCTATACCCTGTCTGACACAGCAACATCTTGGGATCTTAATACAAACGAATTCTTCAACACTTGTCCAACCTTTGGGCGAAGATCTACTTAGACTAGTGGATGGTACCACTATGACCCCGCCTCCTGCTGCTTCACCTCACCTAACTACAGTATATAAGCCACCTCTACGGACATATGCTGTCATTTCTACAAGATTGATGGACTGAACACATCGACTCCAGGCCGAGGGACTGATTACCTCAAAACTCCTACTCTCCTTACACCTTTCTACTTTGTATTGACTGATGAAGCCACTGTGTGGCGAAACGTTTCCCCAATAAAGATACCCAAATGTTGCATATGTGTCTAATTTATAACTTGTCGGTTCTCTGAACCATTCATCTATACCCTGTCTGACACAGCAACATCTTGGGATCTTAATACAAACGAATTCTTCAACACTTGTCCAACCTTTGGACGAAGATCTACTTAGACTAGTGGATGGTACCACTATGACCCCGCCTCCTGCTGCTTCACCTCACCTAACTACAGTATATAAGCCACCTCTACGGACATATGCTGTCATTTCTACAAGATTGATGGACTGAACACATCGACTCCAGGCCGAGGGACTGATTACCTCAAAACTCCTACTCTCCTTACACCTTTCTACTTTGTATTGACTGATGAAGCCACTGTGTGGCGAAACGTTTCCTCAATAAAGATACCCAAATGTTGCATATGTGTCTAATTTATAACTTGTCGGTTCTCTGAACCATTCATCTATACCCTGTCTGACACAGCAACATCTTGGGATCTTAATACAAACGAATTCTTCAACACTTGTCCAACCTTTGGACGAAGATCTACTTAGACTAGTGGATGGTACCACTATGACCCCGCCTCCTGCTGCTTCACCTCACCTAACTACAGTATATAAGCCACCTCTACGGACATATGCTGTCATTTCTACAAGATTGATGGACTGAACACATCGACTCCAGGCCGAGGGACTGATTACCTCAAAACTCCTACTCTCCTTACACCTTTCTACTTTGTATTGACTGATGAAGCCACTGTGTGGCGAAACGTTTCCTCAATAAAGATACCCAAATGTTGCATATGTGTCTAATTTATAACTTATAAAGCTCTCCACAAGAGCAACGCCGCCCCAGTAAAAGCTTTCTCTGCAAAACGTTTTTTCTTTATTATTCCCTAAAACAGAAATAAAACTTTTACGGTTTTCCAACATTTACCAGAAAGTCTTCCTACTAAAATTTCATCAAAAATAAAACAAGATTATTTTTTTTACAGAGATGGAAGTTGAAGTTGACTACTGACAGCAGCAATTATGTAGAATGAAGACATATACAAAGATTACTAGTCCCATACACTGACCGTTCGGGTAACTATAAGAATAACACACATTCAGCTGAACGAAATTATCGCGTATATTTCTGTAGTGAAGCTACGTGTAAGAACCTTGTGGACAAATATATGCAGATCAAAGCCTTTATTTAGAAAGCGTTTCGCTCGAAGAATTGAAGAATTAGACACGTGCAACATCTGGGTATCTTTATTACCCAGTTGTTGCACACGTGTATAATTCTTCAACTTGTTGGTCTTGTATATCACTGAAGTTATGATGCTCTAAGAGTTTTTAAAAGTCTGCTTAAAGGTAATTATTATCTAAATAAAGACTTGTTCAGCACACGTATGTGTCTGGTCTAGCTTCACCTGAAGTTACGCCAGAATAGCTTTCCTAGCTACACCAAAAACATTCGTTATATTTACACCGTCAATGTACATCTTGATATGAAGCCAAGAATTCTACTGGCTTTATAGGTAACATTAATGCAGTTTTGTGTTGGCTTTAAACTTGAGCTTCTTGCATGACATGAAGCCACTGGTGGAGCAGTGACACGAGGAGCTTCTTGCATGACATGAAGCCACTGGTGGAGCAGTGACACGAGGAGCTTCTTGCATGACATGAAGCCACTGGTGGAGCAGTCACACGGAGCTTCATGACGTCGCTACTAACTTTATAACTGAGGTGTTCCTTGCTTGACCTAATGGTATTTTGATGACTCTGGCGACGTCAGCCGCTCGCAAAACCTACCAAATTGGCCAATCAACGTCGCCCTCGAGGCTCGTTGAAACTATGAGGATGAATGAATGACCATAAAGAAGCTATCCTTCAAGGAGAGTGCCTTAATGCCAGTGAAGGGCTCTCGATTAATGGAAGTGGAGTTACTCTAAATATTCAATGGATCAAACATGAATAATTCCCTTTTCTGAAGCCATGTTTTGATGCCTACACATTTAATACTTACCAAAAAAAAAAAAAAATAAAGAGAAAATGACAATTTGACCCCAATAAAGAAATCGCCACAAAGGAAGCAATAATAGCCCAAAATTCCGTAGACACTACTGTGAGAATACCTTAGCAGTGAAACAACCAAAATAAATATACATATACACACACAACCCGCACATAGAAGAGAGGAGCTTACGACGACGTTTCGGTCCGACTTGGACCATTTACAAAGTCACACCTATGTGTATATGCTAAAAGTGGTAGCTGTCAGAAAAGTGACTGCTGGTACTACTACTAACCAACATGTGTCATAATCTAGAAGTACAACGTTAACACCTACACCACCAGGGTGTCATGTGAATGACTCATTTCATTACAGAAACATGCGAAGAAAAAAACGTGTTGGGAAAATACAA